>CAMPSB010000415.1:0-58907 GCA_946959425.1 Argyrosomus regius | reverse complement strand
AACTGACCAAAACTGACCTGAAATTGACCAAAGACCAACCAACAGACTAATAACTGATCAAAACTGACCTGGAACTGACCTGAAATTGACCACAGACCAACCAACAGACTAGAAACAGACCAAAACTGATCAAAACTGACCTGGAACCGACATGAAATTGACCAAAAACCAACCAACAGACTAAAAACTGACCAAGACTCCCAGGAAAGTGACCAAAAACCAACCTACAGACTAAAAACTGACCAAAACTGACCAAAACTGACCCGGAACTAACCTGACATTGACCAAAGACCAACCAACAGACTAGAAACAAAACTGATCAAAACTGACTTGGAACTGACCTGAAATTGACCAAAAACCAACCTACAGACTAAAAACTGACCAAAACTGATCAAAACTGACCTGGAACTGCCCTGAAATTGACCAAAGACCAACCAACAGACTAAAAACTGACCAAAACTGACCTGAACACCTAAATTGACCAAAAACCAACCTACAGACTAAAAACTGACCAAAACTGACCGCCTGAAATTGACCAAAGACCAACCAACAGACTAATAACTGACAAAATGATCAAAACTGACCTGGAACTGACCTGAAATTGACCACAGACCAACCAACAGACTAGAAACAGACCAAAACTGATCAAAACTGACCTGGAACCGACATGAAATTGACCAAAAACCAACCAACAGACTAAAAACTGACCAAGACTCACAGGAAAAGTGACCAAAAACCAACCTACAGACTAAAAACTGATCAAGACTGACCTGGAACTAACCTGACATTGACCAAAGACCAACCAACAGACTAGAAACCGACCAAAACTGATCAAAACTGACCTAGAACTGACCTGAAATTGACCACAGACCAACCAACAGTCTAAAAAACTGATCAAAACTGACATGGAACTGACCTGAAATTGACCAAAGAACCAACCAACAGACTAAAAACTGACCAAAACTGACCTGCAAATTGACCAAAGACCAACCAACAGACTAATACTGACCAAAACTACCAAAACTGACCTGAAATTGACCAAAAACCAACCAACAGCCTAAAAACTGACCAGGAACTGACCCCTCTGACCAAGACCAAGAAAAACTGACCAAAACTAACCAACAGACTAAAAACTGACCAAACCTAGGAAACCCACATGACCAGAAACCAAACTGACAAACTGAATAGAAACCTGAATTCAAAACTGACCTGAAACTGACCTGAAATTGACTAAGACAAACCCTGACAAGACTAAAATACTGACCAAAACTGATACAGACCACTGGAACCTGACCCGAAATTGAGCCACAAACCAACCAGCAAACTAGAAACTCAAAACTGAGTCACAAACTGACCTGGATACCTGGAACATTAATGACAAACCAAAACAACTCAAAAACCAAACCAACAGACACTGATCCAAGCAACCTGACCTGAACATTGACCAAATGACCAAACACCAACCAACTAGAAACCACCAAAACTGATCAAAACTGACCTAGAACTGACCTGAAATTGACGAAAGACCAACCAACAGACTAAAAACAGACCAAAACTGATCAAATCTGACCTGGAACTGACCTGAAATTGACGAAAAAACAACTTATAGCCTAAAACCTGACCAAAATTGATCAAAACTGACCTGGAACTGACCTGAAATTGACGACAAAACAACCTACAGACTAAAAACTGACCAAAACTGATCAAAACTGACCTGGAACTGACCTGAAATTGACCAAGAACCAACCAACAGACTAAAAACTGACCAAAACTGACCTGAAATTGACCAAAGACCAACCAACAGACTAATGACTGATCAAAACTGACCAAAACTGACCTGAAATTGACCAAAAACCAACCAACAGCCTAAAAACTGACCAGGAACTGCCCTGAAATTGACCAAAGACCAACCAACAGACTAAAAAACTGACCAAAACTGACCTGGAACTGACCTGAAATTGACCAAAGACCAACCGACAGAATAGGAACAGACCAAAACTGATCAAAACTGACCTGGAACTGACCTGAAATTGACCAAGAACGAACCTACAGACTAAAAACTGACCAAAACTGATCAAAACTGACCTGGAACTGACCTGAAATTGACCAAAAACCAACCTACAGACTAAAAACTGATCAAGACTGACCTGGAACTAACCTGACATTGACCAAAGACCAACCAACAGACTAGAAACCGACCAAAACTGATCAAAACTGACCTAGAACTGACCTGAAATTGACCACAGACCAACCAACAGACTAAAAACTGATCAAAACTGACTTGGAACTGACCTGAAATTGACCAAGAACCAACCTACAGACTAAAAACTGACCAAAACTGATCAAAACTGACCTGGAACTGCCCTGAAATTGACCAAAGACCAACCAACAGACTAAAAACTGACCAAAACTGACCTGAAATTGACCAAACACCAACCTACAGACTAAAAACTGACCAAAACTGACCTGAAATTGACCAAAGACCAACCAACAGACTAATAACTGATCAAAACTGACCTGGAACTGACCTGAAATTGACCACAGACCAACCAACAGACTAGAAACAGACCAAAACTGATCAAAACTGACCTGGAACCGACATGAAATTGACCAAAAACCAACCAACAGACTAAAAAACTGACCAAGACTCACAGGAAAAGTGACCAAAAACCAACCAACAGACTAAAAACTGATCAAAACTGACCTGGAACTGACCTGAAATTGACCAAAGACCAACCAACAGACTAAAACACTGACCAAAACTGACCTGTAACTGACCTGAAATTGACCAAAGACCAACCAACAGACTAGAAACCAACCAAAACTGATCAAAACTGACCTAGAACTGACCTGAAATTGACCACAGACCAACCAACAGACTAGAAACAGACCAAAACTGATCAAAACTGACCTGGAACTGACATGAAATTGACCACAGACCAACCAACAACTAGAAACAGACCAAAACTGATCAAAACTGACCTGGAACCGACCTGAAATTGACCAAAAACCAACCAACAGACTAAAAACTGACCTAGAACTGCCCTGAAATTGACCAAAGACCAACTAACAGACTAGAAACCAACCAAAACTGATCAAAACTGACCTAGAACTGACCTGAAATTGAACACAGACCAACCAACAGACTAGAAACAGACCAAAACTGATCAAAACTGACCTGGAACTGACATGAAATTGACCACAGACCAACCAACAACTAGAAACAGACCAAAACTGATCAAAACTGACCTGGAACCGACCTGAAATTGACCAAAAACCAACCAACAGACTAAAAACTGACCTAGAACTGCCCTGAAATTGACCACAGACCAACCAACAGACTAAAAACTGATCAAAACTGACCTGGAACTGACCAGAAATTGACCACAGACCAACCAACAGACTAGAAACAGACCAAAACTGATCAAAACTGACCTGGAACCGACCTGAAATTGACCAAAGACCAACCAACAGACTAAAAACTGACCAAAACTGATCAAAACTGACCTGGAACCGACCTGAAATTGACCAAACACCAACCAACAGACTAAAAACTGACCAAAACTGACCTGGAACTGACCTGAAATTGACCAAAGACCAACCAACAGACTAAAAACTGACCTGGAACTGACCTGAAATTGAGCAAAGACCAACCAACAGACTAGAAACAGACCAAAACTGATCAAAACTGACCTGGAACCGACCTGAAATTGACCAAAAACCAACCAACAGACTAAAAACTGACCAAATCTCACAGGAAAAGTGACCAAAAACCAACCAACAGACTAAAAACTGACCAAAACTGATCAAAACTGACCTGGAACTGACCTGAAATTGACCACAGACTAGAAACAGACCAAAAGTGATCAAAACTGACCTGGAACCGACCTGAAATTGACCAAAAAACAACCAACAGACTAAAGACTGACCTGGAACTGCCCTGAAATTGACCAAAGACCAACCAACAGACTAGAAACAGACCAAAACTGACCAAAACTGACCTGGAACCGACCTGAAATTGACCAAAGACCAACCAACAGACTAAAAACTGACCAAAACTGACCTGGAACTGACCTGAAATTGACCAAAGACCAACCAACAGACTAAAAACTGACCAAAACTGACCTGGAACTGACCTGAAATTGACCAAAGACCAACCAACAGACTAGAAACAGACCAATACTGATCAAAACTGACCTGGAACCGACCTGAAATTGACCAAAAACCAACCAACAGACTAAAAACTGACCAAATCTCACAGGAAAAGTGACCAAAAACCAACCAACAGACTAAAAACTGATCAAAACTGACCTGGAACTGACCTGAAATTGACCAAAGACCAAGCTACAGACTAAAAACTGATCAAAACTGACCTGGAACCGACCTGAAATTGACCAAAAACCAACCAACAGACTAGAAACAGACCAAAACTGATCAAATCTGACCTGGAACTGACCTGAAATTGACCAAAACCGAACCAACAGACTAAAAACTGACCAAAACTGACTTGGAACTTACCTGAAATTGACCAAAGACCAACCAACAGACTAAAGGCTGATCAATACTGGCCTGGACCTGACCTGAAATTGACCACAGACCAACCAACAGACTAGAAACAGACCAAAACTGATCAAGACTGACCTGGAACCGACCTGAAATTGACCAAAAACCAACCAACAGACTAAAAAGAAACTGACCTGGAACTGCCCTGAAATTGACCAAAGACCAACCAACAGACTAGAAACAGACCAAAACTGACCAAAACTGACCTGGAACCGACCTGAAATTGACCACAGACCAACCAACAGACTAAAAACTGACCAAAACTGACCTGGAACTGACCTGAAATTGACCAAAGACCAACCAACAGACTAGAAACAGACCAAAACTGATCAAAACTGACCTGGAACCGACCTGAAATTGACCAAAAACCAGCCAACAGACTAAAAACTGACCAAATCTCACAGGAAAAGTGACCAAAAACCAACCAACAGACTAAAAACTGATCAAAACTGACCTGGAACTGCCCAGAAATTGACCAAAGACCAACCTACAGACTAAAAACTGACCAAAACTGACCTGGAACTGACCTAAAATTGACCAAAGACCAACCAACAGACTAGAAACAGACCAAAACTGATCAAAACTGACCTGGAACCGACCTGAAATTGACCAAAAACCAACCAACAGACTAAAAACTGACCTGGAACTGCCCTGAAATTGACCAAAGACCAACCAACAGACTAGAAACAGACCAAAACTGACCAAAACTGACCCGGAACTGACCTGAAATTGACCAAAGACCAACCAACAGACTAGAAACAGACCAAAACTCATCAAAACTGACCTGGAACCGACCTGAAATTGACCAAAAACCAACCTACAGACTAAAAACTGACCAAAACGGACTTGAAAATTGACCAAAAACCAACCAACAGACTAGAAACAGACCAAAACTGATCAAATCTGACCTGGAACTGACCTGAAATTGCCCAAAGACCAACCAACACACTAGAAACAGACCAAAACTGATCAAAACTGACCTGGAACTGACCAGAAATTGACCACAGACTAGAAACAGACCAAAACTGATCAAAACTGACCTGGAACTGCCCTGAAATTGACCAAAGACCAACCAACAGACTAGAAACAGACCAAAACTGATCAAAACTGACCTGGCACCGACCTCAAATTGACCAAAAACCAACCAACAGACTAAAAACTGACCTGGAACTGCCCTGAAATTGACCAAAGACCAACCAACAGACTAGAAACAGACCAAAACTGATCAAAACTGATCTGGAACCGACCTGAAATTGACCAAAAACCAACCAACAGACTAAAAACTGACCTGGAACTGCCCTGAAATTGACCAAAGACCAACCAACAGACTAGAAACAGACCAAAACTGATCAAAACTGATCTGGAACCGACCTGAAATTGACCAAAAACCAACCAACAGACTAAAAACTGACCAAAACTGACCTGGAACTGACCTGAAATTGACCAAAGACCAACCAACAGACTAAAAACTGACCAAAACTGACCTGGAACTGACCTGAAATTGACCAAAGACCAACCAACAGACTAGAAACAGACCAAAACTGATCAAAACTGACCTGGAACCGACCTGAAATTGACCAAAAACCAACCAACAGACTAAAAACTGACCAAATCTCACAGGAAAAGTGACCAAAAACCAACCAACAGACTAAAAACTGATCAAAACTGACCTGGAACTGCCCAGAAATTGACCAAAGACCAACCTACAGACTAAAAACTGACCAAAACTGACCTGGAACTGACCTGAAATTGACCAAAGACCAACCAACAGACTAGAAACAGACCAAAACTGATCAAAACTGACCTGGAACCGACCTGAAATTGACCAAAAACCAACCAACAGACTAAAAACTGACCTGGAACTGCCCTGAAATTGACCAAAGACCAACCAACAGACTAGAAACAGACCAAAACTGACCAAAACTGACCCGGAACTGACCTGAAATTGACCAAAGACCAACCAACACACTAGAAACAGACCAAAACTGATCAAAACTGACCTGGAACCGACCTGAAATTGACCAAAAACCAACCTACAGACTAGAAACAGACCAAAACTGATCAAATCTGACCTGGAACTGACCTGAAATTGACCAAAACCGACCAACAGACTAAACACTGACCAAAACTGACCTGGAACTGACCTGAAATTGACCAAGAACCAATCTACAGACTAAAAACTGACCAAAACTGATCAAAACTGACCTGGAACCGACCTGTAATTGACCAAAGATCAACCAACAGACTAAAAATTGACCAAAATTGATCAAAACTGACCTGGAACTGACCTGAAATTGACCAAAAACCAACCTACAGACTAAAAACTGACCAAAACTGATCACAGCTGACCTGGAACCGACCTGAAATTGACCAAAAACCAACCAAAAGCCTAAAAACTGACCAAAACTCACAGGAAAAGTGACCAAAAACCAACCAACAGACTAAAAGTTGACCAAAACTCACCTGGAACCGACCTGAAATTGACCAAAAACCAACCAATAGACTAAAAACTGATCAAGACTGGTCTGGAACTGACCTGAAATTGACCAAAAACCAACCTACAGACTAAAAACTGATCAAGACTGACGTGGAACTGACCTGAAATTGACTACAGACCAACCAACAGACTAAAAACTGATCAAAACTGACCTGGAACTGACCTGAAATTGACCAAAAACCAACCAACAATTCAAATTCATTCAATTCAAATTTATTTGTATAGCCCAAAGTCGCAAAATACATTTTGCCTCGGAGGGCTTCACAATCTGTACAGGGAGTGACACACTCTGTCCTTAGACCCTCGGTTCGAGTGAGGAAAAACTTGCCCACAAAAAACCCTTTTAACAGGGAAAAAAGTGGAAGAAACCTCAGGAAGAGCCACAGAGGAGGGATCCCTCTCCCAGGACGGACAGACGTGCAATAGATGTCACGTGTACAGTCAACAAGTCAACAGAAACATTTTGTGTAATTACAATGAAAAATGACAATGGATTACAATGAATGATAAAATGATTACAGTAGCAGTGGAACCTGTGATAGAGATAGAGAGACACAGATGCACAGCAGCAGCAAATCATTAACTAAGTCACTATAAACTGTAATGGAGATCTGGTAACATTAATGACAGTACTAATATATGTAGTGGACGTCATGCAGGACCACAGCAGCAGTCACGATCCACGAGAACCTGCTGGACGAAAGAGCACAGAAACTCCGGGAAGAAGTTTAGTTAGTAAGATGCATTAATGTACATGTATGACAGACATGTATGTTTACAGATGGTGGTGGTGATGGTGAGAGAGAGAGGAGAGAGAGAGAGAGAGAGAGAGAGAGAGAGAGAGAGAGAGAGAGAGAGAGAGAGGGAGGGTTCTAGAATCTAAAAACTGACCTGGAACCGACCGAAATACTTCTAATGTTTCTTACTATTACGGGGGGTAATCAACTGACCTGGAACCGACCTGAAATTGACCAAAAAGCAACAAACAGACTAAAAACTGACCAAAACTCACAGGACAAGTGACCAAAAACCAACCAACAGACTAAAAACTGACCAAAACTGACCTGGAACTGCCCGGAAATTGACCAAAGACCAACCAAGAGACTAAAAACTTACCAAAACTGACCTGGAACTGACCTGTAACTGACCTGAAATTGACTACAGACCACCCAACAGACTAAAAACTGATGAAAACTGACCTGGAACTGACCTGAAATTGACCAAAAACCAACCAACAATCTAAAAACTGACCTGGAACCGACCTGAAATTGACCAAAAAGCAACAAACAGACTAAAAACTGACCAAAACTCACAGGACAAGTGACCAAAAACCAACCAACAGACTAAAAACTGACCAAAACTGACCTGGAACTTCCCGGAAATTGACCAAAGACCAACCAAGAGACTAAAAACTTACCAAAACTGACCTGGAACTGACCTGTAACTGACCTGAAATTGACTACAGACCACCCAACAGACTAAAAACTGATCAAAACTGACCTGGAACTGACCTGAAATTGACCAAAAACCAACCAACAATCTAAAAACTGACCTGGAACCGACCTGAAATTGACCAAAAAGCAACAAACAGACTAAAAACTGACCAAAACTCACAGGACAAGTGACCAAAAACCAACCAACAGACTAAAAACTGACCAAAACTGACTTGGAACTGACCTGAAATTGACCAAAGACCAACCAACAGACTAAAAACTGACCAAAACTGACCTGGAACTGACCTGAAATTGACCAAAGACCAACCAACAGACTAAAAACTGATCAAGACTGACCTGGAACTGACCTGAAATTGACCGAAAACCAGACAACAGACCAAAACTGATCAAAACTGACCTGGGACTGACCTGAAATTGACCAAAGACCAACCAACAGACTAAAAACTGACCAAAACTGACCAGGAAACGACCTGAAAATTGACCAAAAACCAACCAACAGACTAAAAACTGAAGAAAACTAACCAAAACTGACGTGAAAATTGACCAGAAACCAACCAACAGACTAAAAACTGAAGGAAACTAACCAAAACTGACCTGGAACTGACCTGAAATTGACCAAAAACGAAACCAACAGACTAAAAACTGACCAAAACTGATCAAGACTGACCTGCAACTGACCTGAAACTGACCAAAAACCAACCAACAGACTAAAAACTGATCAAAACTGACCTGGGACTGACCTGAAATTGACCAAAGACCAACCAACAGACTAAAAACTGACCAAAACGGAACTGAAAATTGACCAAAAACCAACCAACAGACTAAAAACTGAAGAAAACTAACCAAAACAGACCTGGAACTGACCTGAAATTGACCAATAACCAACCAACAGACTACAAACTGAAGAAAACTCATCAAAACTGACCTGGAACTGAGCTGAAATTGACCAAAAACGAAACCAACAGACTAAAAACTGACTAAAAACTGACCAAAACTGATCAAAACTGACCTGGAACTGACCTGAAATTAACCAAAAACCAACCAACAGACTAAAAACTGACCAAAACTGATCAAAACTGGCCTGGAACTGACCTGAAATTGACCAATAACCAACAAACAGACTACAAACTGAAGAAAACTCATCAAAACTGATCTGGAACTGAGCTGAAATTGACCAAAAACGAAACCAACAGACTAAAAACTGACTAAAAACTGACCAAAACTGATCAAAACTGACCTGGAACTGACCTGAAATTAACCAAAAACCAACCACCAGACTAAAAAACTGACCAAAACTCAAATGAAAAGTGACCAAAAACCAACCAACAGACTAAAAACTGGACAAAACTCACATGAAAAGTGACCAAAAACCAACCAACAGACTAAAAACTGAAGAAAACTAACCAAAACTGACCTGAAAATTGACCAGAAACCAACCAACAGACTAGAAACAGACCAAAACTGATCAAAACTGACCTGGACCTGACCTGAAATTGACCAAAGACCAACCAACAGACTAGAAACAGACCAAAACTGATCAAAACTGACCTGGAACTTACCTGAAATTGACCGAAAACCAGACAACAGACCAAAACTGATCAAAACTGACCTGGGACTGACCTGAAATTGACCAAAGACCAACCAACAGACTAAAAACTGACCAAAACTGACCTGGAACCGACCTGAAAATTGACCAAAAACCAAACAACAGACTAAAAACTGACCACAACTCAGAGGAAAAGTGACCAAAAACCAACCAACAGACTAAAAACTGACCAAAACTGACCTAGAACTGACCTGAAATTGACCAAAAACCAACCAACAGACTAGAAACAGACTAAAAACTGACCAAATCTCTCAGGAAAAGTGACCAGAAACCAACCAACAGACTAAAAACTGATCACAACTGACCTGGAACTGCCCAGAAATTGACCAAAGACCAACCTACAGACTAAAAACTGACCAAAACTGACCTGGAACTGACCTGAAATTGACCACAGACCAACCAACAGACTAGAAACAGACCAAAACTGATCAAAACTGACCTGGCACCGACCTCAAATTGACCAAAAACCAACCAACAGGCTAAAAACTGACCTGGAACTGCCCTGAAATTGACCAAAGACCAACCAACAGACTAGAAACAGACCAAAAGTGATCAAAACTGATCTGGAACCGACCTGAAATTGACCAAAGACCAACCAACAGACTAAAAACTGACCAAAACTGACCTGGAACTGACCTGAAATTGACCAAAAACCAACCAACAGACTAGAAACAGACCAAAACTGATCAAAACTGACCTAGAACTGACCTGAAATTGACCACAGACCAACCAACAGACTAGAAACAGACCAAAACTGATCAAAACTGACCTGGAACCGACCTGAAATTGACCAAACCAACCAACAGACTAAAAACTGACCAAATATCACAGGAAAAGTGACGAAAAACCAACCAACAGACTAAAAACTGACCAAAACTGATCAAAACTGACCTGAAATTGACCAAAGACCAACCAACAGACTAGAAACTGATCAGGACTGGCCTGGAACTGACCTGATATTGACCACAGACCAACCAACAGACTAGAAACAGACCAAAACTGATCAAAACTGACCTGGAACTGACCTGAAATTGACCAAAGACCAACCAACAGACTAAAAACTGACCAAAACTGACCTGGAACCTACCTGAAATTGACCAAAAACCAACCAACAGACTAAAAACTGACCAAAACGGACTTGAAAATTGACCAAAAACCAACCAACAGACTAAAAACTGACCAAAACTGATCAAAACTGACCTGGAGCTGACCTGAAATTGACGAAAGACCAACAAACAGACTAAAAACTGACCAAAACTGACCTGGAACTGACCTGAAATTGACCAAAAACCAACCAACAGACTAAAAACTGATCAAGACTGGCCTGGAACTGACCTGAAATTGACCACAGACCAACCAACAGACTAGAAACAGACCAAAACTGAACTGGAACTGACCTGAAATTGACCAAAAACCAATCTACAGACTAAAAACTGACCAGAACTGATCAAAACTGACCTGGAACCGACCTGAAATTGACCAAAAATCCAACCGACAGAGTAAAAACTGACCAAAATTGATCAAAACTGACCTGGAACCAACCTGAAATTGACCAAAAACCAACCAACAGACTAAAAACTGATCAAAACTGACCTGGAACTGACCTGAAATTGACCAAAGACCAACCAACAGACTAGAAACAGACCAAAACTGATCAAAACTGACCTGGAACCGACCTGAAATTGACCAAAAACCAACCAACAGACTAAAAACTGACCAAATCTCACAGGAAAAGTGACCAAAAACCAACCAACAGACTAAAAACTGATCAAAACTGACCTGGAACTGACCTGAAATTGACCAAAGACCAACCAACAGACTAAAACACTGACCAAAACTGACCTGTAACTGACCTGAAATTGACCAAAGACCAACCAACAGACTAGAAACAGACCAAAACTGATCAAAACTGATCTGGAACCGACCTGAAATTGACCAAAGACCAACCAACAGACTAAAAACTGACCAAAACTGACCTGGAACTGACCTGAAATTGACCAAAAACCAACCAACAGACTAGAAACAGACCAAAACTGCTCAAATCTGACCTGGAACTGACCTGAAATTGACGAAAAACCAACCAACAGACTAAAAACCTGACCAAAACTGACCTGGAACTTACCTGAAATTGACCAAAGACCAACCAACAGACTAAAAACTGATCAATACTGGCCTGGAACTGACCTGAAATTGACCACAGACCAGCCAACAGACTAGAAACAGACCAAAACTGATCAAAACTGACCTGGAACTGACCTGAAATTGACCAAGAACCAATCTACAGACTAAAAACTGACCAAAACTGATCAAAACTGACCTGGAACCGACCTGAAATTGACCAAAAACCAACCGACAGAGTAAAAACTGACCAAAATTGACCAAAACTGACCTGGAACCAACCTGAAATTGACCAAAGACCAACCAACAGACTAGAAACCGACCAAAACTGATCAAAACTGACCTAGAACTGACCTGAAATTGACCACAGACCAACCAACAGACTAAAAACTGATCAAAACTGACCTGGAACTGACCAGAAATTGACCACAGAACAACCAACAGACTAGAAACAGACCAAATCTCAAAGGAAAAGTGACCAAAAACCAACCAACAGACTAAAAACTGAACAAATCTCACATGAAACGTGACCAAAAACCAACCAACAGACTAAAAAACTGACCAAAACTGATCAAAACTGACCTGGAACTGACCTGAAATTGACCAAAAACCAACCAACAGACCAAAACTGACCTGGAACTGACCTAAAATTGACCAAAAACCAACCAACAGACTAGAAACAGACCAAAACTGATCAAATCTGACCTGGAACTGACCTGAAATTGCCCAAAGACCAACCAACACACTAGAAACAGACCAAAACTGATCAAAACTGACCTGGAACCGACCTGAAATTGACCAAAAACCAACCAACAGACTAAAAATTGACCAAATCTCACAGGAAAAGTGACCAAAAACCAACCAACAGACTAAAAACTGACCAAAACTGATCAAAACTGACCTGGAACTGACCTGAAATTGACCACAGACCAACCAACAGACTAGAAACAGACCAAAACTGATCAAATCTGACCTGGAACTGACCTGAAATTGACGACAAAACAACCTACAGACTAGAAACAGACCAAAACTGATCAAAACTGACCTGAAATTGACCACAGACCAACCAACAGACTAAAAACTGATCAAAACTGACCTGGAACTGACCAGAAATTGACCAAAAACCAACCAACAGACTAGAAACAGACCAAAACTGATCAAATCTGACCTGGAACTGACCTGAAATTGACCAAAGACCAACCAACAGACTAGAAACAGACCAAAACTGATCAAAACTGACCTGGAACTGACCTGAAATTGACCAAAAACCAACCAACAGACTAAAAACTGACCAAGACTCACAGGAAAAGTGACCAAAAACCAACCAACAGACTAAAAACTGATCAAAACTGACCTGGAACTGACCTGAAATTGACCAAAGACCAACCAACAGACTAAAACACTGACCAAAACTGACCTGTAACTGACCTGAAATTGACCAAAGACCAACCAACAGACTAAAAACTGATCAAAACTGACTTGGAACTGAGCTGAAATTGACCACAGATCAACCAACAGACTAGAAACTGACCAAAACTGATTAAAACTGACCTGGAACAGCCCAGAAATTGACCAAAAAACAACCTACAGGCTAAAAACTGACCAAAACTGATCAACACTGACCTGGAACTGACCTGAAATTGACCAAAGACCAACCAACAGACTAGAAACTGATCAAGACTGGCCTGGAACTGACCTAGAACTGACCTGAAAGTGACCACAGACCAACCAACAGACTAGAAACAGACCAAAACTGATCAAAACTGATCTGGAACCGACCTGAAATTGACCAAAAACCAACCAACAGACTAAAAACTGACCTGGAACTGCCCTGAAATTGACCAAAGACCAACCAACAGACTAGAAACAGACCAAAACTGATCAAAACTGACCTGGCACCGACTTCAAATTGACCAAAAACCAACCAACAGACTAAAAACTGACCTGGAACTGCCCTGAAATTGACCAAAGACCAACCAACAGACTAGAAACAGACCAAAACTGATCAAAACTGACCTCGAACCGACCTGAAATTGACCAAAAACCAACCAACAGACTAAAAACTGACCAAAACTGATCATAACTGACCTGGAACCGACCTGAAATTGACCAAAAACCAAACAACAGACTAAAAACTGACCAAAACTGACCTGGAACTGACCTGAAATTGACCAAAGACCAACCAACAGACTAAAAACTGACCAAAACTGACCTGTAACTGACCTGAAATTGACCAAAGACCAACCAACAGACTAAAAACTGACCAAAACTGACCTGGAACTGACCTGAAATTGACCAAAGACCAACCAACAGACTAGAAACTGATCAGGACTGGCCTGGAACTGACCTGGTATTGACCACAGACCAACCAACAGACTAGAAACAGACCAAAACTGATCAAAACTGACCTGGAACTGACCTGAAATTGACCAAAGACCAACCAACAGACTAAAAACTGACCAAAACTGACCTGGAACCTACCTGAAATTGACCAAAAACCAACCAACAGACTAAAAACTGACCAAAACGGACTTGAAAATTGACCAAAAACCAACCAACAGACTAAAAACTGACCAAAACTGATCAAAACTGACCTGGAGCTGACCTGAAATTGACGAAAGACCAACAAACAGACTAAAAACTGACCAAAACTGACCTGGAACTGACCTGAAATTGACCAAAAACCAACCAACAGACTAAAAACTGATCAAGACTGGCCTGGAACTGACCTGAAATTGACCACAGACCAACCAACAGACTAGAAACAGACCAAAACTGAACTGGAACTGACCTGAAATTGACCAAAAACCAATCTACAGACTAAAAACTGACCAAAATTGATCAAAACTGACCTGGAACCAACCTGAAATTGACCAAAAACCAACCAACAGACTAAAAACTGATCAAAACTGACCTGGAACTGACCTGAAATTGACCAAAGACCAACCAACAGACTAGAAACAGACCAAAACTGATCAAAACTGACCTGGAACCGACCTGAAATTGACCAAAAACCAACCAACAGACTAAAAACTGACCAAATCTCACAGGAAAAGTGACCAAAAACCAACCAACAGACTAAAAACTGATCAAAACTGACCTGGAACTGACCTGGAAATTGACCAAAGACCAACCAACAGACTAAAACACTGACCAAAACTGACCTGTAACTGACCTGAAATTGACCAAAGACCAACCAACAGACTAGAAACAGACCAAAACTGATCAAAACTGATCTGGAACCGACCTGAAATTGACCAAAGACCAACCAACAGACTAAAAACTGACCAAAACTGACCTGGAACTGACCTGAAATTGACCAAAAACCAACCAACAGACTAGAAACAGACCAAAACTGCTCAAATGTGACCTGTAACTGACCTGAAATTGACCAAAGACCAACCAACAGACTAAAAACTGATCAAAACTGACTTGGAACTGAGCTGAAATTGACCACAGATCAACCAACAGACTAAAAACTGACCAAAACTGACCTGGAACTGACCTGAAATTGACCACAGACCAGCCAACAGACTAGAAACAGACCAAAACTGATCAAAACTGACCTGGAACTGACCTGAAATTGACCAAGAACCAATCTACAGACTAAAAACTGACCAAAACTGATCAAAACTGAGCTGGAACCGACCTGAAATTGACCAAAAACCAACCGACAGAGTAAAAACTGACCAAAATTGATCAAAACTGACCTGGAACCAACCTGAAATTGACCAAAAACCAACCTACAGACTAAAAACTGATCAAGACTGACCTGGAACTGACCTGAAATTGACCAAAGACCAACCAACAGACTAGAAACCGACCAAAACTGATCAAAACTGACCTAGAACTGACCTGAAATTGACCACAGACCAACCAACAGACTAAAAACTGATCAAAACTGACCTGGAACTGACCAGAAATTGACCACAGAACAACCAACAGACTAGAAACAGACCAAATCTCAAAGGAAAAGTGACCAAAAACCAACCAACAGACTAAAAACAGAACAAATCTCACATGAAAAGTGACCAAAAACCAACCAACAGACTAAAAACTGACCAAAACTGATCAAAACTAACCTGGAACTGACCTGAAATTGACCAAAAACCAACCAACAGACCAAAACTGACCTGGAACTGACCTAAAATTGACCAAAAACCAACCAACAGACTAGAAACAGACCAAAACTGATCAAATCTGACCTGGAACTGACCTGAAATTGACCAAAGACCAACCAACAGACTAGAAACAGACCAAAACTGACCTGGAACCGACCTGAAATTGACCAAAAACCAACCAACAGACTAAAAACTGACCTGGAACTGCCCTGAAATTGACCACAGACCAACCAATAGACTAGAAACAGACCAAAACTGATCAAATCTGACCTGGAACTGACCTGAAATTGACGACAAAACAACCTACAGACTAGAAACAGACCAAAACTGATCAAAACTGACCTGGAACTGACCAGAAATTGACCACAGACTAGAAACAGACCAAAACTGATCAAAACTGACCTGGAACCGACCTGAAATTGACCAAAAACCAACCAACAGACTAAAAACTGACCAAATCTCACAGGAAAAGTGACCAAAAACCAACCAACAGACTAAAAACTGACCAAAACTGATCAAAACTGACCTGGAAGCGACCTGAAATTGACCACAGACCAACCAACAGACTAGAAACAGACCAAAACTGATCAAAACTGACCTGGAACCGACCTGAAATTGACCAAAAACCAACCAACAGACTAAAAACTGACCTGGAACTGCCCTGAAATTGACCAAAGACCAACCAACAGACTAGAAACAGACCAAAACTGACCTGGAACTGACCTGAAATTGACCAAAGACCAACCAACAGACTAAAAACTGACCAAAACTGACCTGGAACTGACCTGAAATTGACCAAAGACCAACCAACAGACTAAAAACTGACCAAAACTGACCTGGAACTGCCCTGAAATTGACCAAAGACCAACCAACAGACTAGAAACAGACCAAAACTGACCAAAACTGACCTGGAACCGACCTGAAATTGACCAAAGACCAACCAACAGACTAAAAACTGACCAAAACTGACCTGGAACTGACCTGAAATTGACCAAAGACCAACCAACAGACTAAAAACTGATCAAAACTGACCTGGAACTGACCTGAAATTGACCAAAGACCAACCAACAGACTAGAAACAGACCAAAACTGATCAAAACTGACCTGGAACCGACCTGAAATTGACCAAAAACCAACCAACAGACTAAAAACTGACTTGGAACTGCCCTGAAATTGACCACAGACCAACCAATAGACTAGAAACAGACCAAAACTGATCAAATCTGACCTGGAACTGACCTGAAATTGACGACAAAACAACCTACAGACTAGAAACAGACCAAAACTGATCAAAACTGACCTGGAACTGACCTGAAATTGACCAAAGACCAACCAACAGACTAAAAACTGACCAAAACTGACCTGGAACTGACCTGAAATTGACCAAAGACCAACCAACAGACTAGAAACAGACCAAAACTGATCAAAACTGACCTGGAACTGACCTGAAATTGACCAAAGACCAACCAACAGACTAGAAACCGACCAAAACTGATCAAAACTGACCTAGAACTGACCTCAAATTGACCACAGACCAACCAACAGACTATAAACAGACCAAAACTGATCAAAACTGACCTGGAACCGACCTGAAATTGACCAAAAACCAACCAACAGACTAAAAACTGACCTAGAACTGCCCTGAAATTGACCAAAGACCAACCAACAGACTAGAAACAGACCAAAACTGACCAAAACTGACCTGGAACCGACCTGAAATTGACCAAAGACCAACCAACAGACTAAAAAATGACCAAATCTCACAGGAAAAGTGACCAAAAACCAACCAACAGACTAAAAACTGACCAAAACTGATCAAAACTGACCTGGAACTGACCTGAAATTGACCACAGACCAACCAACGGACTAGAAACAGACCAAAACTGATCAAATCTGACCTGGAACTGACCTGAAATTGACGACAAAACAACCTACAGACTAGAAACAGACCAAAACTGATCAAAACTGACCTAGAACTGACCTGAAATTGACCACAGACCAACCAACAGACTAAAAACTGATCAAAACTGACCTGGAACTGACCAGAAATTGACCAAAAACCAACCAACAGACTAGAAACAGACCAAAACTGATCAAATCTGACCTGGAACTGACCTGAAATTGACCAAAAACCAACCAACAGACTAAAAACCGACCAAGACTCACAGGAAAAGTGACCAAAAACCAACCAACAGACTAAAAACTTATCAAAACTGACCTGGAACTGACCTGAAATTGACCAAAGACCAACCAACAGACTAAAACACTGACCAAAACTGACCTGTAACTGACCTGAAATTGACCAAAGACCAACCAACAGACTAAAAACTGATCAAAACTGACTTGGAACTGAGCTGAAATTGACCACAGATCAACCAACAGAGTAGAAACAGACCAAAACTGATTAAAACTGACCTGGAACAGCCCAGAAATTGACCAAAAAACAACCTACAGGCTAAAAACTGACCAAAACTGATCAACACTGACCTGGAACTGACCTGAAATTGACCAAAGACCAACCAACAGACTAGAAACCGACCAAAACTGATCAAAACTGACCTAGAACTGACCTGAAATTGACCACAGACCAACCAACAGACTAGAAACAGACCAAAACTGATCAAAACTGACCTGGAACTGACATGAAATTGACCACAGACCAACCAACAGACTAGAAACAGACCAAAACTGATCAAAACTGACCTGGAACCGACCTGAAATTGACCAAAAACCAACCAACAGACTAAAAACTGACCTAGAACTTCCCTGAAATTGACCAAAGACCAACCAACAGACTAGAAACAGACCAAAACTGACCAAAACTGACCTGGAACCGACCTGAAATTGACCAAAGACCAACCAACAGACTAAAAACTGACCAAATCTCACAGGAAAAGTGACCAAAAACCAACCAACAGACTAAAAAGTGACCAAAACTGATCAAAACTGACCTGGAAGTGACCTGAAATTGACCAAAGACCAACCAACAGACTAGAAACAGACCAAAACTGATCAAATCTGACCTGGAACTGACCTGAAATTGACCAAAGACCAACCAACAGACTAGAAACTGATCAAGACTGGCCTGGAACTGACCTGAAATTGACCACAGACCAACCAACAGACTAGAAACAGACCAAAACTGACCTGGAACTGACCTGAAATTGACCAAAGACCAACCAACAGACTAAAAACTGATCAAAACTGACCTGGAACTGACCAGAAATTGACCAAAAACCAACCAACAGACTAGAAACAGACCAAAACTGATCAAATCTGACCTGGAACTGACCTGAAATTGACCAAAGACCAACCAACAGACTAGAAACAGACCAAAACTGATCAAAACTGACCTAGAACTGACCTGAAATTGACCACAAACCAACCAACAGACTAAAAACTGATCAAAACTGACCTGGAACTGACCTGAAATTGACCAAAGACCAACCAACAGACTAGAAACAGACCAAAACTGATCAAAACTGACCTGGAACCGACCTGAAATTGACCAAAGACCAACCAACAGACTAAAAACTGACCAAAACTGACCTGGAACTGACCTGAAATTGACCAAAGACCAACCAACAGACTAGAAACAGACAAACTGACCTGGAACTGACCTGAAATTGAGCAAAGACCAACCAACAGACTAGAAACAGACCAAAACTGATCAAAACTGACCTGGAACCGACCTGAAATTGACCAAAAACCAACCAACAGACTAAAAACTGACCTAAGAAACTTCCCTGAAATTGACCAAAGACCAACCAACAGACTAGAAACAGACCAAAACTGACCAAAACTGACCTGGAACCGACCTGAAATTGACCAAAAACCAACCAACAGACTAAAAACTGACCAAATCTCAAAGGAAAAGTGACCAAAAACCAACCAACAGACTAAAAACTGACCAAAACTGATCAAAACTGACCTGGAAGTGACCTGAAATTGACCAAAGACCAACCAACAGACTAAAAACTGACCAAAACTGACCTGGAACTGACCTGAAATTGACCAAAGACCAACCAACAGACTAAAAACTGACCTGGAACTGACCTGAAATTGAGCAAAGACCAACCAACAGACTAGAAACAGACCAAAACTGATCAAAACTGACCTGGAACCGACCTGAAATTGACCAAAAACCAACCAACAGACTAAAAACTGACCAAGAACTTCCCTGAAATTGACCAAAGACCAACCAACAGACTAGAAACAGACCAAAACTGACCAAAACTGACCTGGAACCGACCTGAAATTGACCAAAGACCAACCAACAGACTAAAAACTGACCAAATCTCACAGGAAAAGTGACCAAAAACCAACCAACAGACTAAAAACTGACCAAAACTGATCAAAACTGACCTGGAAGTGACCTGAAATTGACCAAAGACCAACCAACAGACTAGAAACAGACCAAAACTGATCAAATCTGACCTGGAACCGACCTGAAATTGACCAAAAACCAACCAACAGACTAAAAACTGATCAAGACTGGCCTGGAACTGACCTGAAATTGACCACAGACCAACCAACAGACTAGAAACAGACCAAAACTGACCTGGAACTGACCTGAAATTGACCAAAGACCAACCAACAGACTAAAAACTGACCAAAACTGACCTGGAACTGACCTGAAATTGACCAAAAACCAACCAACAGACTAGAAACGACCAAAACTGATCAAAACTGACCTGGAACTGACCTGAAATTGACCAAAGACCAACCAACAGACTAGAAACAGACCAAAACTGATCAAAACTGACCTAGAACTGACCTGAAATTGACCAAAAACCAACCAACAGACTAAAAACTGATCAAAACTGACCTGGAACTGACCAGAAATTGACCAAAGACCAACCAACAGACTAGAAACAGACCAAAACTGATCAAAACTGACCTGGAACCGACCTGAAATTGACCAAAGACCAACCAACAGACTAAAAACTGACCAAAACTGACCTGGAACTGACCTGAAATTGACCAAAGACCAACCAACAGACTAAAAACTGACCTGGAACTGACCTGAAATTGACCAAAGACCAACCAACAGACTAGAAACAGACCAAAACTGACCAAAACTGACCTGGAACCGACCTGAAATTGACCAAAAACCAACCAACAGACTAAAAACTGACCAAATCTCACAGGAAAAGTGACCACAGACCAACCAACAGACTAGAAACAGACCAAAACTGATCAAAACTGACCTGGAACCGACCTGAAATTGACCAAAAACCAACCAACAGACTAAAAACTGACCTGGAACTGCCCTGAAATTGAACAAAGACCAACCAACAGACTAGAAACAGACCAAAACTGACCAAAACTGACCTGGAACTGACCTGAAATTGACCAAAGACCAACCAACAGACTAAAAACTGACCAAAACTGACCTGGAACTGACCTGCAATTGACCAAAGACCAACCAACAGACTAAAAACTGAACAAAACTGACCTGGAACTGACCTGAAATTGACCAAAGACCAACCAACAGACTAGAAACAGACCAATACTGATCAAAACTGACCTGGAACCGACCTGAAATTGACCAAAAACCAACCAACAGACTAAAAACTGACCAAAACTCACATGGAACTAAGTGACCAAAAACCAACCAACAGACTAAAAACTGATCAAAACTGACCTGGAACTGACCTGAAATTGACCAAAGACCAACCAACAGACTAAAAACTGACCAAAACTGACCTGGAACTGACCTGAAATTGACCAAAGACCAACCAACAGACTAAAAACTGACCTGGAACTGACCTGAAATTGAGCAAAGACCAACCAACAGACTAGAAACAGACCAAAACTGATCAAAACTGACCTGGAACCGACCTGAAATTGACCAAAAACCAACCAACAGACTAAAAACTGACCTAGAACTTCCCTGAAATTGACCAAAGACCAACCAACAGACTAGAAACAGACCAAAACTGACCAAAACTGACCTGGAACCGACCTGAAATTGACCAAAGACCAACCAACAGACTAAAAACTGACCAAATCTCACAGGAAAAGTGACCAAAAACCAACCAACAGACTAAAAAGTGACCAAAACTGATCAAAACTGACCTGGAAGTGACCTGAAATTGACCAAAGACCAACCAACAGACTAAAAACTGACCAAAACTGACCTGGAACTGACCTGAAATTGACCAAAGACCAACCAACAGACTAAAAACTGACCTGGAACTGACCTGAAATTGAGCAAAGACCAACCAACAACTAGAAACAGACCAAAACTGATCAAAACTGACTTGGAACCGACCTGAAATTGACCAAAGACCAACCAACAGACTAAAAACTGACCTAGAACTTCCCTGAAATTGACCAAAGACCAACCAACAGACTAGAAACAGACCAAAACTGACCAAAACTGACCTGGAACCGACCTGAAATTGACCAAAGACCAACCAACAGACTAAAAACTGACCAAATCTCACAGGAAAAGTGACCAAAAACCAACCAACAGACTAAAAAGTGACCAAAACTGATCAAAACTGACCTGGAAGTGACCTGAAATTGACCAAAGACCAACCAACAGACTAGAAACAGACCAAAACTGATCAAATCTGACCTGGAACTGACCTGAAATTGACCAAAGACCAACCAACAGACTAGAAACTGATCAAGACTGGCCTGGAACTGACCTGAAATTGACCACAGACCAACCAACAGACTAGAAACAGACCAAAACTGACCTGGAACTGACCTGAAATTGACCAAAGACCAACCAACAGACTAAAAACTGACCAAAACTGACCTGGAACTGACCAGAAATTGACCAAAAACCAACCAACAGACTAGAAACAGACCAAAACTGATCAAAACTGACCTGGAACTGACCTGAAATTGACCAAAGACCAACCAACAGACTAGAAACAGACCAAAACTGATCAAAACTGACCTAGAACTGACCTGAAATTGACCACAGACCAACCAACAGACTAAAAACTGATCAAAACTGACCTGGAACTGACCAGAAATTGACCACAGACCAACCAACAGACTAGAAACAGACCAAAACTGATCAAAACTGACCTGGAACCGACCTGAAATTGACCAAAGACCAACCAACAGACTAAAAACTGACCAAAACTGACCTGGAACTGACCTGAAATTGACCAAAGACCAACCAACAGACTAAAAACTGACCTGGAACTGACCTGAAATTGAGCAAAGACCAACCAACAGACTAGAAACAGACCAAAACTGATCAAAACTGACCTGGAACCGACCTGAAATTGACCAAAAACCAACCAACAGACTAAAAACTGACCAAATCTCACAGGAAAAGTGACCACAGACCAACCAACAGACTAGAAACAGACCAAAACTGATCAAAACTGACCTGGAACCGACCTGAAATTGAGCAAAAACCAACCAACAGACTAAAAACTGACCTGGAACTGCCCTGAAATTGAACAAAGACCAACCAACAGACTAGAAACAGACCAAAACTGACCAAAACTGACCTGGAACCGACCTGAAATTGACCAAAGACCAACCAACAGACTAAAAACTGACCAAAACTGACCTGGAACTGACCTGCAATTGACCAAAGACCAACCAACAGACTAAAAACTGAACAAAACTGACCTGGAACTGACCTGAAATTGACCAAAGACCAACCAACAGACTAGAAACAGACCAATACTGATCAAAACTGACCTGGAACCGACCTGAAATTGACCAAAAACCAACCAACAGACTAAAAACTGACCAAATCTCACAGGAAAAGTGACCAAAAACCAACCAACAGACTAAAAACTGATCAAAACTGACCTGGAACTGACCTGAAATTGACCAAAGACCAACCTACAGACTAAAAACTGATCAAAACTGACCTGGAACCGACCTGAAATTGACCAAAAACCAACCAACAGACTAGAAACAGACCAAAACTGATCAAATCTGACCTGGAACTGACCTGAAATTGACCAAAACCGACCAACAGACTAAAAACTGACCAAAACTGACCTGGAACCGACCTGAAATTGACCAAAAACTAACCAACAGACTAAAAACTGACCAAATCTCACAGGAAAAGTGACCAAAAACCAACCAACAGACTAAAAACTGATCAAAACTGACCTGGAACTGCCCAGAAATTGACCAAAGACCAACCTACAGACTAAAAACTGACCAAAACTGACCTGGAACTGACCTGAAATTGACCAAAGACCAACCAACAGACTAAAAACTGACCTGGAACTGCCCTGAAATTGACCAAAGACCAACCAACAGACTAGAAAAAGACCAAAACTGACCAAAACTGACCCGGAACTGACCTGAAATTGACCAAAGACCAACCAACAGACTAGAAACAGACCAAAACTGATCAAAACTGACCTGGAACCGACCTGAAATTGACCAAAAACCAACCAACAGACTAAAAACTGACCAAAACGGACTTGAAAATTGACCAAAAACCAACCAACAGACTAAAAACTGACCAAAACTGACCTGGAACTGACCTGAAATTGACCAAAAACCAACCAACAGACTAAAAACTGATCAAGACTGGCCTGGAACTGACCTGAAATTGACCACAGACCAACCAACAGACTAGAAACAGACCAAAACTGAACTGGAACTGACCTGAAATTGACCAAAAACCAATCTACAGACTAAAAACTGACCAGAACTGATCAAAACTGACCTGGAACCGACCTGAAATTGACCAAAAAACCAACCGACAGAGTAAAAACTGACCAAAATTGATCAAAACTGACCTGGAACCAACCTGAAATTGACCAAAAACCAACCAACAGACTAAAAACTGATCAAAACTGACCTGGAACTGACCTGAAATTGACCAAAGACCAACCAACAGACTAGAAACAGACCAAAACTGATCAAAACTGACCTGGAACCGACCTGAAATTGACCAAAAACCAACCAACAGACTAAAAACTGACCAAATCTCACAGGAAAAGTGACCAAAAACCAACCAACAGACTAAAAACTGATCAAAACTGACCTGGAACTGACCTGAAATTGACCAAAGACCAACCAACAGACTAAAACACTGACCAAAACTGACCTGTAACTGACCTGAAATTGACCAAAGACCAACCAACAGACTAGAAACAGACCAAAACTGATCAAAACTGATCTGGAACCGACCTGAAATTGACCAAAGGACAACCAACAGACTAAAAACTGACCAAAACTGACCTGGAACTGACCTGAAATTGACCAAAAACCAACCAACAGACTAGAAACAGACCAAAACTGCTCAAATCTGACCTGGAACTGACCTGAAATTGACGAAAAACCAACCAACAGACTAAAAACCTGACCAAAACTGACCTGGAACTGACCTGAAATTGACCAAAGACCAACCAACAGACTAAAAACTGATCAATACTGGCCTGGAACTGACCTGAAATTGACCACAGACCAGCCAACAGACTAGAAACAGACCAAAACTGATCAAAACTGACCTGGAACTGACCTGAAATTGACCAAGAACCAATCTACAGACTAAAAACTGACCAAAACTGATCAAAACTGACCTGGAACCGACCTGAAATTGACCAAAAACCAACCGACAGAGTAAAAACTGACCAAAATTGATCAAAACTGACCTGGAACCAACCTGAAATTGACCAAAAACCAACCAACAGACTAAAAACTGATCAAGACTGACCTGGAACTGACCTGAAATTGACCAAAGACCAACCAACAGACTAGAAACCGACCAAAACTGATCAAAACTGACCTAGAACTGACCTGAAATTGACCACAGACCAACCAACAGACTAAAAACTGATCAAAACTGACCTGGAACTGACCAGAAATTGACCACAGAACAACCAACAGACTAGAAACAGACCAAATCTCAAAGGGAAAGTGACCAAAAACCAACCAACAGACTAAAAACTGAACAAATCTCACATGAAAAGTGACCAAAAACCAACCAACAGATTAAAAACTGACCAAAACTGATCAAAACTAACCTGGAACTGACCTGAAATTGACCAAAAACCAACCAACAGACCAAAACTGACCTGAAACTGACCTAAAATTGACCAAAAACCAACCAACAGACTAGAAACAGACCAAAACTGATCAAATCTGACCTGGAACTGAACTGAAATTGCCCAAAGACCAACCAACACACTAGAAACAGACCAAAACTGATCAAAACTGACCTGGAACTGACCAGAAATTGACCACAGACTAGAAACAGACCAAAACTGATCAAAACTGACCTGGAACCGACCTGAAATTGACCAAAAACCAACCAACAGACTAAAAACTGACCAAATCTCAAAGGAAAAGTGACCAAAAACCAACCAACAGACTAAAAACTGACCAAAACTGATCAAAACTGACCTGGAAGTGACCTGAAATTGACCACAGACCAACCAACAGACTAGAAACAGACCAAAACCGATCAAAACTGACCTGGAACCGACCTGAAATTGACCAAAGACCAACCAACAGACTAGAAACAGACCAAAACTGACCTGGAACTGACCTGAAATTGACCAAAGACCAACCAACAGACTAAAAACTGACCAAAACTGACCTGGAACTGACCTGAAATTGACCAAAGACCAACCAACAGACTAAAAACTGACCAAAACTGACCTGGAACTGACCTGAAATTGACCAAAGACCAACCAACAGACTAGAAACAGACCAAAACTGATCAAAACTGACCTGGAACCGACCTGAAATTGACCAAAAACCAACCAACAGACTAAAAACTGACCAAATCTCACAGGAAAAGTGACCAAAAACCAACCAACAGACTAAAAAACTGACCAAAACTGACCTGGAACTGACCTGAAATTGACCAAAGACCAACCAACAGACTAAAAACTGATCAAAACTGACCTGGAACTGCCCAGAAATTGACCAAAGACCAACCTACAGACTAAAAACTGACCAAAACTGATCAAAACTGACCTGGAACTGACCTGAAATTGACCACAGACCAACCAACGGACTAGAAACAGACCAAAACTGATCAAATCTGACCTGGAACTGACCTGAAATTGACCAAAAACCAACCAACAGACTAAAAACTGACGAAGACTCACAGGAAAAGTGACCAAAAACCAACCAACAGACTAGAAACAGACCAAAACTGATCAAATCTGACCTGGAACTGACCTGAAATTGCCCAAAGACCAACCAACACACTAGAAACAGACCAAAACTGATCAAAACTGACCTGGAACTGACCAGAAATTGACCACAGACTAGAAACAGACCAAAACTGATCAAAACTAACCTGGAACTGCCCTGAAATTGACCAAAGACCAACCAACAGACTAGAAACAGACCAAAACTGATCAAAACTGACCTGGCACCGACCTCAAATTGACCAAAAACCAACCAACAGACTAAAAACTGACCTGGAACTGCCCTGAAATTGACCAAAGACCAACCAACAGACTAGAAACAGACCAAAACTGATCAAAACTGATCTGGAACCGACCTGAAATTGACCAAAAACCAACCAACAGACTAAAAACTGCCCCTGAAATTGACCAAGACCAACCAACAGACTAAAAACCAAACTGACCAAAACTGACCTGGAACTGACCTGAAATTGACCAAAGACCAACCAACAGACTAAAAAAGACCAAAACTGACCAAAACTGACCTGGAACTGACCTGAAATTGACCAAAGACCAACCAACAGACTAGAAACAGACCAAAACTGATCAAAACTGACCTGGAACCGACCAAACCTGACAAATTGACCAAAAACCAACCAACAGACTAAAAAACCAAAACTGACCTGAAACTGACCTGAAATTGACCAAAGACCAACCAACAGACTAGAAACAGACCAAAACAAAACTGACCTGGAACCAACCTGAAATTGACCAAAACCCACCCAGAAAAAACTGACCTGAAATTGACCAAAGACCAACCAACAGACTAGAAACAGACCAAAACTGATCAAAACTGACCTGGAAAAAAAAAAACAGACCAAACTGACCAAAACTGAAATTGACCAAAAACCAACCTACAGACTAGAAACAGACCAAAACTGATCAAATCTGACCTGGAACTGACCTGAAATTGACCAAAACCGACCAACAGACTAAACACTGACCAAAACTGACCTGGAACTGACCTGAAATTGACCAAGAACCAATCTACAGACTAAAAACTGACCAAAACTGATCAAAACTGACCTGGAACCGACCTGTAATTGACCAAAGATCAACCAACAGACTAAAAATTGACCAAAATTGATCAAAACTGACCTGGAACTGACCTGAAATTGACCAAAAACCAACCTACAGACTAAAAACTGACCAAAACTGATCACAGCTGACCTGGAACCGACCTGAAATTGACCAAAAACCAACCAAAAGCCTAAAAACTGACCAAAACTCACAGGAAAAGTGACCAAAAACCAACCAACAGACTAAAAGTTGACCAAAACTCACCTGGAACCGACCTGAAATTGACCAAAAACCAACCAATAGACTAAAAACTGATCAAGACTGGCCTGGAACTGACCTGAAATTGACCAAAAACCAACCTACAGACTAAAAACTGATCAAGACTGACGTGGAACTGACCTGAAATTGACTACAGACCAACCAACAGACTAAAAACTGATCAAAACTGACCTGGAACTGACCTGAAATTGACCAAAAACCAACCAACAATTCAAATTCATTCAATTCAAATTTATTTGTATAGCCCAAAGTCGCAAAATACATTTTGCCTCGGAGGGCTTCACAATCTGTACAGGGAGTGACACACTCTGTCCTTAGACCCTCGGTTCGAGTGAGGAAAAACTTGCCCACAAAAAACCCTTTTAACAGGGAAAAAAGTGGAAGAAACCTCAGGAAGAGCCACAGAGGAGGGATCCCTCTCCCAGGACGGACAGACGTGCAATAGATGTCACGTGTACAGTCAACAAGTCAACAGAAACATTTTGTGTAATTACAATGAAAAATGACAATGGATTACAATGAATGATAAAATGATTACAGTAGCAGTGGAACCTGTGATAGAGATAGAGACACAGATGCACAGCAGCAGCAAATCATTAACTAAGTCACTATAAACTGTAATGGAGATCTGGTAACATTAATGACAGTACTAATATATGTAGTGGACGTCATGCAGGACCACAGCAGCAGTCACGATCCACGAGAACCTGCTGGACGAAAGAGCACAGAAACTCCGGGAAGAAGTTTAGTTAGTAAGATGCATTAATGTACATGTATGACAGACATGTATGTTTACAGATGGTGGTGGTGATGGTGAGAGAGAGAGGGAGAGAGAGAGAGAGAGAGAGAGAGAGAGAGAGAGAGAGAGAGAGAGAGAGAGAGAGGGAGGGTTCTAGAATCTAAAAACTGACCTGGAACCGACCTGAAATTGACCAATAACCAACAAACAGACTACAAACTGAAGAAAACTCATCAAAACTGATCTGGAACTGAGCTGAAATTGACCAAGACCCTCGGTTCGAGTGAGGAAAAACTTGCCCACAAAAAACCCTTTTAACAGGGAAAAAAGTGGAAGAAACCTCAGGAAGAGCCACAGAGGAGGGATCCCTCTCCCAGGACGGACAGACGTGCAATAGATGTCACGTGTACAGTCAACAAGTCAACAGAAACATTTTGTGTAATTACAATGAAAAATGACAATGGATTACAATGAATGATAAAATGATTACAGTAGCAGTGGAACCTGTGATAGAGATAGAGAGACACAGATGCACAGCAGCAGCAAATCATTAACTAAGTCACTATAAACTGTAATGGAGATCTGGTAACATTAATGACAGTACTAATATATGTAGTGGACGTCATGCAGGACCACAGCAGCAGTCACGATCCACGAGAACCTGCTGGACGAAAGAGCACAGAAACTCCGGGAAGAAGTTTAGTTAGTAAGATGCATTAATGTACATGTATGACAGACATGTATGTTTACAGATGGTGGTGGTGATGGTGAGAGAGAGGGAGAGAGAGAGAGAGAGAGAGAGAGAGAGAGAGAGAGAGAGAGAGAGAGAGAGAGAGAGAGGGAGGGTTCTAGAATCTAAAAACTGACCTGGAACCGACCTGAAATTGACCAAAAACCAACAAACAGACTAAAAACTGACCAAAACTCACAGGACAAGTGACCAAAAACCAACCAACAGACTAAAAACTGACCAAAACTGACCTGGAACTGCCCGGAAATTGACCAAAGACCAACCAAGAGACTAAAAACTTACCAAAACTGACCTGGAACTGACCTGTAACTGACCTGAAATTGACTACAGACCACCCAACAGACTAAAAACTGATGAAAACTGACCTGGAACTGACCTGAAATTGACCAAAAACCAACCAACAATCTAAAAACTGACCTGGAACCGACCTGAAATTGACCAAAAAGCAACAAACAGACTAAAAACTGACCAAAACTCACAGGACAAGTGACCAAAAACCAACCAACAGACTAAAAACTGACCAAAACTGACCTGGAACTTCCCGGAAATTGACCAAAGACCAACCAAGAGACTAAAAACTTACCAAAACTGACCTGGAACTGACCTGTAACTGACCTGAAATTGACTACAGACCACCCAACAGACTAAAAACTGATCAAAACTGACCTGGAACTGACCTGAAATTGACCAAAAACCAACCAACAATCTAAAAACTGACCTGGAACCGACCTGAAATTGACCAAAAAGCAACAAACAGACTAAAAACTGACCAAAACTCACAGGACAAGTGACCAAAAACCAACCAACAGACTAAAAACAGACCAAAACTGACTTGGAACTGACCTGAAATTGACCAAAGACCAACCAACAGACTAAAAACTGACCAAAACTGACCTGGAACTGACCTGAAATTGACCAAAGACCAACCAACAGACTAAAAACTGATCAAGACTGACCTGGAACTGACCTGAAATTGACCGAAAACCAGACAACAGACCAAAACTGATCAAAACTGACCTGGGACTGACCTGAAATTGACCAAAGACCAACCAACAGACTAAAAACTGACCAAAACTGACCAGGAAACGACCTGAAAATTGACCAAAAACCAAACAACAGACTAAAAACTGAAGAAAACTAACCAAAACTGACGTGAAAATTGACCAGAAACCAACCAACAGACTAAAAACTGAAGGAAACTAACCAAAACTGACCTGGAACTGACCTGAAATTGACCAAAAACGAAACCAACAGACTAAAAACTGACCAAAACTGATCAAGACTGACCTGCAACTGACCTGAAACTGACCAAAAACCAACCAACAGACTAAAAACTGATCAAAACTGACCTGGGACTGACCTGAAATTGACCAAAGACCAACCAACAGACTAAAAACTGACCAAAACGGAACTGAAAATTGACCAAAAACCAACCAACAGACTAAAAACTGAAGAAAACTAACCAAAACAGACCTGGAACTGACCTGAAATTGACCAATAACCAACCAACAGACTACAAACTGAAGAAAACTCATCAAAACTGACCTGGAACTGAGCTGAAATTGACCAAAAACGAAACCAACAGACTAAAAACTGACTAAAAACTGACCAAAACTGATCAAAACTGACCTGGAACTGACCTGAAATTAACCAAAAACCAACCAACAGACTAAAAACTGACCAAAACTGATCAAAACTGGCCTGGAACTGACCTGAAATTGACCAATAACCAACAAACAGACTACAAACTGAAGAAAACTCATCAAAACTGATCTGGAACTGAGCTGAAATTGACCAAAAACGAAACCAACAGACTAAAAACTGACTAAAAACTGACCAAAACTGATCAAAACTGACCTGGAACTGACCTGAAATTAACCAAAAACCAACCACCAGACTAAAAACTGACCAAAACTCAAATGAAAAGTGACCAAAAACCAACCAACAGACTAAAAACTGGACAAAACTCACATGAAAAGTGACCAAAAACCAACCAACAGACTAAAAACTGAAGAAAACTAACCAAAACTGACCTGAAAATTGACCAGAAACCAACCAACAGACTAGAAACAGACCAAAACTGATCAAAACTGACCTGGACCTGACCTGAAATTGACCAAAGACCAACCAACAGACTAGAAACAGACCAAAACTGATCAAAACTGACCTGGAACTTACCTGAAATTGACCGAAAACCAGACAACAGACCAAAACTGATCAAAACTGACCTGGGACTGACCTGAAATTGACCAAAGACCAACCAACAGACTAAAAACTGACCAAAACTGACCTGGAACCGACCTGAAAATTGACCAAAAACCAACCAACAGACTAAAAACTGAAGAAAACTAACCAAAACTGACCTGAAAATTGACCAGAAACCAACCAACAGACTAAAAACTGAAGGAAACTAACCAAAACTGACCTGGAACTGACCTGAAATTGACCAAAAAACGAAACCAACAGACTAAAAACTGACCAAAACTGATCAAGACTGACCTGCAACTGACCTGAAACTGACCAAAAACCACCCAACAGACTAAAAACTGACCAAAACTGATCAAAACTGACCTGGAACCGAGCTGAAAATTGACCAAAAACCAACCAACAGACTAAAAACTGAAGAAAACTCACATAAAACGTGACCAAAAACCAACCAACAGACTAAAAACTGACCAAAATTGATGAAAACTGACCTGGAACCGACGTGAAATTAACCAAAAACCAACCAACAGACAAAAAACTGACCAAAACTCACATAAAAAGTGACCAAAAACCAACCAACAGACTAAAAACTGACCAAAACTGACCTGGAACTGACCTGTAATTGACCAAAAACCAACCAACAGACTAAAAACTGACCAAAATTGATCAAAACTGACCTGGAACTGACCTGAAATTGACCAAAGACCAACCAACAGACTAAAAACTGACCAAAACGGAACTGAAAATTGACCAAAAACCAACCAACAGACTAAAAACTAAAGAAAATTAACCAAAACAGACCTGGAACTGACCTGAAATTGACCAATAACCAACCAACAGACTACAAACTGAAGAAAACTCATCAAAACTGACCTGGAACTGAGCTGAAATTGACCAAAAACGAAACCAACAGACTAAAAACTGACTAAAAACTGACCAAAACTGATCAAAACTGACCTGGAACTGACCTGAAATTAACCAAAAACCAACCAACAGACTAAAAACTGACCAAAACTGATCAAAACTGACCTGGAACTGACCTGAAATTGACCAAAAACCAACCAACAAACTAAAAAGTGAACAAAACTGATCAAAACTGACCTGGAACCGACCTGAAATTAACCAAAAACCAACCAACAGACTAAAAACTGACCAAAACGGAACTGAAAATTGACCAAAAACCAACCAACAGACTAAAAACTAAAGAAAATTAACCAAAACAGACCTGGAACTGACCTGAAATTGACCAATAACCAACCAACAGACTACAAACTGAAGAAAACTCATCAAAACTGACCTGGAACTGAGCTGAAATTGACCAAAAACGAAACCAACAGACTAAAAACTGACTAAAAACTGACCAAAACTGATCAAAACTGACCTGGAACTGACCTGAAATTAACCAAAAACCAACCAACAGACTAAAAACTGACCAAAACTGATCAAAACTGACCTGGAACTGACCTGAAATTGACCAAAAACCAACCAACAAACTAAAAAGTGAACAAAACTGATCAAAACTGACCTGGAACCGACCTGAAATTAACCAAAAACCAACCAACAGACTAAAAACTGACCAAAACTCAAATGAAAAGTGACCAAAAACCAACCAACAGACTAAAAACTGGACAAAACTCACATGAAAAGTGACCAAAAACCAACCAACAGACTATCAACTAACCAAAACTGACCTGGACCTGACCTGAAATTGACCAAAGACCAACCAACAGACTAGAAACAGACCAAAACTGATCAAAACTGACCTGGAACTTACCTGAAATTGACCGAAAACCAGACAACAGACCAAAACTGATCAAAACTGACCTGGGACTGACCTGAAATTGACCAAAGACCAACCAACAGACTAGAAACCGACCAAAACTGATCTGAAATTGACCAAAGACCAACCAACAGACTAATGACTGATCAAAACTGACCTGGAACTGACCTGAAATTGACCAAAAACCAACCAACAGACTAAAAACTGACCAAAACTGGCCTGAAATTGACCAAAGACCAACCTACAGACTAAAAACTGACCAAAACTGACCTGAAATTGACCAAAGACCAACCAACAGACTAATAACTGACCAAAACTGACCTGAAATTGACCAAAGACCAACCTACAGACTAATAACTGACCAAAACTCACAGGGAAAGTGACCCAAATCCAACCAACAGACTAAAAACTGACCAAAACTGATCAAAACTGACCTGGAACTGACCTGAAATTGACCAAAGACCAACCAACAGACTAAAAACTGACCAAAACTGATCAAAACTGACCTGGAACTGACCTGAAATTGACCAAAAGACAAACCAACAGACTAGAAACTGATCAAGACTGGCCTGGAACTGACCTGAAGTTGACCACAGACCAACCAACAGACTAGAAACAGACCAAAACTGATCAAAACTGACCTGGAACTGACCTGAAATTGACGACAAAACAACCTACAGACTAAAAACTGACCAAAACTGACTGAAATTGACCAAAGACCAACCAACAGACTAAAAACTGACCAGAACTGACCTGGAACTGACCTGAAATTGACCAAAGACCAACCAACAGACTAAAAACTGACCAAAACTGACCTGGAACTGACCTGAAATTGACCACAGACCAACCAACAGACTAAAAACAGACCAAAACTGATCAAATCTGACCTGGAACTGACCTGAAATTGACGAAAAAACAACCTACAGCCTAAAACCTGACCAAAACTGATCAAAACTGACCTGTAACTGACCTGAAATTGACGACAAAACAACCTACAGACTAAAAACTGACCAAAACTGATCAAAACTGACCTGAAATTGACCAAAAACCAACCAACAGACTAAAAACTGACCTGGAACTGCCCTGAAATTGACCAAAGACCAACCAACAGACTAGAAACAGACCAAAACTGACCAAAACTGACCCGGAACTGACCTGAAATTGACCAAAGACCAACCAACAGACTAGAAACAGACCAAAACTGATCAAACTGACCTGGAACCGACCTGAAATTGACCAAAAACCAACCTACAGACTAGAAACAGACCAAAACTGATCAAATCTGACCTGGAACTGACCTGAAATTGACCAAAACCGACCAACAGACTAAACACTGACCAAAACTGACCTGGAACTGACCTGAAATTGACCAAGAACCAATCTACAGACTAAAAACTGACCAAAACTGATCAAAACTGACCTGGAACCGACCTGTAATTGACCAAAGATCAACCAACAGACTAAAAATTGACCAAAATTGATCAAAACTGACCTGGAACTGACCTGAAATTGACCAAAAACCAACCTACAGACTAAAAACTGACCAAAACTGATCACAGCTGACCTGGAACCGACCTGAAATTGACCAAAAACCAACCAAAAGCCTAAAAACTGACCAAAACTCACAGGAAAAGTGACCAAAAACCAACCAACAGACTAAAAGTTGACCAAAACTCACCTGGAACCGACCTGAAATTGACCAAAAACCAACCAATAGACTAAAAACTGATCAAGACTGGCCTGGAACTGACCTGAAATTGACCAAAAACCAACCTACAGACTAAAAACTGATCAAGACTGACGTGGAACTGACCTGAAATTGACTACAGACCAACCAACAGACTAAAAACTGATCAAAACTGACCTGGAACTGACCTGAAATTGACCAAAAACCAACCAACAATTCAAATTCATTCAATTCAAATTTATTTGTATAGCCCAAAGTCGCAAAATACATTTTGCCTCGGAGGGCTTCACAATCTGTACAGGGAGTGACACACTCTGTCCTTAGACCCTCGGTTCGAGTGAGGAAAAACTTGCCCACAAAAACCCTTTTAACAGGAAAAAAGTGGAAGAAACCTCAGGAAGAGCCACAGAGGAGGGATCCCTCTCCCAGGACGGACAGACGTGCAATAGATGTCACGTGTACAGTCAACAAGTCAACAGAAACATTTTGTGTAATTACAATGAAAAATGACAATGGATTACAATGAATGATAAAATGATTACAGTAGCAGTGGAACCTGTGATAGAGATAGAGAGACACAGATGCACAGCAGCAGCAAATCATTAACTAAGTCACTATAAACTGTAATGGAGATCTGGTAACATTAATGACAGTACTAATATATGTAGTGGACGTCATGCAGGACCACAGCAGCAGTCACGATCCACGAGAACCTGCTGGACGAAAGAGCACAGAAACTCCGGGAAGAAGTTTAGTTAGTAAGATGCATTAATGTACATGTATGACAGACATGTATGTTTACAGATGGTGGTGGTGATGGTGAGAGAGAGAGGGAGAGAGAGAGAGAGAGAGAGAGAGAGAGAGAGAGAGAGAGAGAGAGAGAGAGAGAGAGGAGGGAGGTTCTAGAATCTAAAAACTGACCTGGAACCGACCTGAAATTGACCAATAACCAACAAACAGACTACAAACTGAAGAAAACTCATCAAAACTGATCTGGAACTGAGCTGAAATTGACCAAGACCCTCGGTTCGAGTGAGGAAAAACTTGCCCACAAAAAACCCTTTTAACAGGGAAAAAAGTGGAAGAAACCTCAGGAAGAGCCACAGAGGAGGGATCCCTCTCCCAGGACGGACAGACGTGCAATAGATGTCACGTGTACAGTCAACAAGTCAACAGAAACATTTTGTGTAATTACAATGAAAAATGACAATGGATTACAATGAATGATAAAATGATTACAGTAGCAGTGGAACCTGTGATAGAGATAGAGAGACACAGATGCACAGCAGCAGCAAATCATTAACTAAGTCACTATAAACTGTAATGGAGATCTGGTAACATTAATGACAGTACTAATATATGTAGTGGACGTCATGCAGGACCACAGCAGCAGTCACGATCCACGAGAACCTGCTGGACGAAAGAGCACAGAAACTCCGGGAAGAAGTTTAGTTAGTAAGATGCATTAATGTACATGTATGACAGACATGTATGTTTACAGATGGTGGTGGTGATGGTGAGAGAGAGAGGGAGAGAGAGAGAGAGAGAGAGAGAGAGAGAGAGAGAGAGAGAGAGAGAGAGAGAGAGGAGGGTTCTAGAATCTAAAAACTGACCTGGAACCGACCTGAAATTGACCAAAAACCAACAAACAGACTAAAAACTGACCAAAACTCACAGGACAAGTGACCAAAAACCAACCAACAGACTAAAAACTGACCAAAACTGACCTGGAACTGCCCGGAAATTGACCAAAGACCAACCAAGAGACTAAAAACTTACCAAAACTGACCTGGAACTGACCTGTAACTGACCTGAAATTGACTACAGACCACCCAACAGACTAAAAACTGATGAAAACTGACCTGGAACTGACCTGAAATTGACCAAAAACCAACCAACAATCTAAAAACTGACCTGGAACCGACCTGAAATTGACCAAAAAGCAACAAACAGACTAAAAACTGACCAAAACTCACAGGACAAGTGACCAAAAACCAACCAACAGACTAAAAACTGACCAAAACTGACCTGGAACTTCCCGGAAATTGACCAAAGACCAACCAAGAGACTAAAAACTTACCAAAACTGACCTGGAACTGACCTGTAACTGACCTGAAATTGACTACAGACCACCCAACAGACTAAAAACTGATCAAAACTGACCTGGAACTGACCTGAAATTGACCAAAAACCAACCAACAATCTAAAAACTGACCTGGAACCGACCTGAAATTGACCAAAAAGCAACAAACAGACTAAAAACTGACCAAAACTCACAGGACAAGTGACCAAAAACCAACCAACAGACTAAAAACAGACCAAAACTGACTTGGAACTGACCTGAAATTGACCAAAGACCAACCAACAGACTAAAAACTGACCAAAACTGACCTGGAACTGACCTGAAATTGACCAAAGACCAACCAACAGACTAAAAACTGATCAAGACTGACCTGGAACTGACCTGAAATTGACCGAAAACCAGACAACAGACCAAAACTGATCAAAACTGACCTGGGACTGACCTGAAATTGACCAAAGACCAACCAACAGACTAAAAACTGACCAAAACTGACCAGGAAACGACCTGAAAATTGACCAAAAACCAAACAACAGACTAAAAACTGAAGAAAACTAACCAAAACTGACGTGAAAATTGACCAGAAACCAACCAACAGACTAAAAACTGAAGGAAACTAACCAAAACTGACCTGGAACTGACCTGAAATTGACCAAAAACGAAACCAACAGACTAAAAACTGACCAAAACTGATCAAGACTGACCTGCAACTGACCTGAAACTGACCAAAAACCAACCAACAGACTAAAAACTGATCAAAACTGACCTGGGACTGACCTGAAATTGACCAAAGACCAACCAACAGACTAAAAACTGACCAAAACGGAACTGAAAATTGACCAAAAAACCAACCAACAGACTAAAAACTGAAGAAAACTAACCAAAACAGACCTGGAACTGACCTGAAATTGACCAATAACCAACCAACAGACTACAAACTGAAGAAAACTCATCAAAACTGACCTGGAACTGAGCTGAAATTGACCAAAAACGAAACCAACAGACTAAAAACTGACTAAAAACTGACCAAAACTGATCAAAACTGACCTGGAACTGACCTGAAATTAACCAAAAACCAACCAACAGACTAAAAACTGACCAAAACTGATCAAAACTGGCCTGGAACTGACCTGAAATTGACCAATAACCAACAAACAGACTACAAACTGAAGAAAACTCATCAAAACTGATCTGGAACTGAGCTGAAATTGACCAAAAACGAAACCAACAGACTAAAAACTGACTAAAAACTGACCAAAACTGATCAAAACTGACCTGGAACTGACCTGAAATTAACCAAAAACCAACCACCAGACTAAAAACTGACCAAAACTCAAATGAAAAGTGACCAAAAACCAACCAACAGACTAAAAACTGGACAAAACTCACATGAAAAGTGACCAAAAACCAACCAACAGACTAAAAACTGAAGAAAACTAACCAAAACTGACCTGAAAATTGACCAGAAACCAACCAACAGACTAGAAACAGACCAAAACTGATCAAAACTGACCTGGACCTGACCTGAAATTGACCAAAGACCAACCAACAGACTAGAAACAGACCAAAACTGATCAAAACTGACCTGGAACTTACCTGAAATTGACCGAAAACCAGACAACAGACCAAAACTGATCAAAACTGACCTGGGACTGACCTGAAATTGACCAAAGACCAACCAACAGACTAAAAACTGACCAAAACTGACCTGGAACCGACCTGAAAATTGACCAAAAACCAACCAACAGACTAAAAACTGAAGAAAACTAACCAAAACTGACCTGAAAATTGACCAGAAACCAACCAACAGACTAAAAACTGAAGGAAACTAACCAAAACTGACCTGGAACTGACCTGAAATTGACCAAAAACGAAACCAACAGACTAAAAACTGACCAAAACTGATCAAGACTGACCTGCAACTGACCTGAAACTGACCAAAAACCAACCAACAGACTAAAAACTGACCAAAACTGATCAAAACTGACCTGGAACCGAGCTGAAAATTGACCAAAAACCAACCAACAGACTAAAAACTGAAGAAAACTCACATAAAACGTGACCAAAAACCAACCAACAGACTAAAAACTGACCAAAATTGATGAAAACTGACCTGGAACCGACGTGAAATTAACCAAAAACCAACCAACAGACAAAAAACTGACCAAAACTCACATAAAAAGTGACCAAAAACCAACCAACAGACTAAAAACTGACCAAAACTGACCTGGAACTGACCTGTAATTGACCAAAAACCAACCAACAGACTAAAAACTGACCAAAATTGATCAAAACTGACCTGGAACTGACCTGAAATTGACCAAAGACCAACCAACAGACTAAAAACTGACCAAAACGGAACTGAAAATTGACCAAAAACCAACCAACAGACTAAAAACTAAAGAAAATTAACCAAAACAGACCTGGAACTGACCTGAAATTGACCAATAACCAACCAACAGACTACAAACTGAAGAAAACTCATCAAAACTGACCTGGAACTGAGCTGAAATTGACCAAAAACGAAACCAACAGACTAAAAACTGACTAAAAACTGACCAAAACTGATCAAAACTGACCTGGAACTGACCTGAAATTAACCAAAAACCAACCAACAGACTAAAAACTGACCAAAACTGATCAAAACTGACCTGGAACTGACCTGAAATTGACCAAAAACCAACCAACAAACTAAAAAGTGAACAAAACTGATCAAAACTGACCTGGAACCGACCTGAAATTAACCAAAAACCAACCAACAGACTAAAAACTGACCAAAACGGAACTGAAAATTGACCAAAAACCAACCAACAGACTAAAAACTAAAGAAAATTAACCAAAACAGACCTGGAACTGACCTGAAATTGACCAATAACCAACCAACAGACTACAAACTGAAGAAAACTCATCAAAACTGACCTGGAACTGAGCTGAAATTGACCAAAAACGAAACCAACAGACTAAAAACTGACTAAAAACTGACCAAAACTGATCAAAACTGACCTGGAACTGACCTGAAATTAACCAAAAACCAACCAACAGACTAAAAACTGACCAAAACTGATCAAAACTGACCTGGAACTGACCTGAAATTGACCAAAAACCAACCAACAAACTAAAAAGTGAACAAAACTGATCAAAACTGACCTGGAACCGACCTGAAATTAACCAAAAACCAACCAACAGACTAAAAACTGACCAAAACTCAAATGAAAAGTGACCAAAAACCAACCAACAGACTAAAAACTGGACAAAACTCACATGAAAAGTGACCAAAAACCAACCAACAGACTATCAACTAACCAAAACTGACCTGGACCTGACCTGAAATTGACCAAAGACCAACCAACAGACTAGAAACAGACCAAAACTGATCAAAACTGACCTGGAACTTACCTGAAATTGACCGAAAACCAGACAACAGACCAAAACTGATCAAAACTGACCTGGGACTGACCTGAAATTGACCAAAGACCAACCAACAGACTAAAAACTGACCAAAACTGACCTGGAACCGACCTGAAAATTGACCAAAAACCAAACAACAGACTAAAAACTGACCACAACTCAGAGGAAAAGTGACCAAAAACCAACCAACAGACTAAAAACTGACCAAAACTGACCTAGAACTGACCTGAAATTGACCAAAAACCAACCAACAGACTAGAAACAGACTAAAAACTGACCAAATCTCTCAGGAAAAGTGACCAGAAACCAACCAACAGACTAAAAACTGATCACAACTGACCTGGAACTGCCCAGAAATTGACCAAAGACCAACCTACAGACTAAAAACTGACCAAAACTGACCTGGAACTGACCTGAAATTGACCACAGACCAACCAACAGACTAGAAACAGACCAAAACTGATCAAAACTGACCTGGCACCGACCTCAAATTGACCAAAAACCAACCAACAGGCTAAAAACTGACCTGGAACTGCCCTGAAATTGACCAAAGACCAACCAACAGACTAGAAACAGACCAAAAGTGATCAAAACTGATCTGGAACCGACCTGAAATTGACCAAAGACCAACCAACAGACTAAAAACTGACCAAAACTGACCTGGAACTGACCTGAAATTGACCAAAAACCAACCAACAGCCTAAAAACTGACCAGGAACTGCCCTGAAATTGACCAAAGACCAACCAACAGACTAAAAACTGACCAAAACTGACCTGGAACTGACCTGAAATTGACCAAAGACCAACCAACAGACTAGGAACAGACCAAAACTGATCAAAACTGACCTGGAACTTACCTGAAATTGACCGAAAACCAGACAACAGACCAAAACTGATCAAAACTGACCTGGAACTGACCTGAAATTGACCAAAGACCAACCAACAGACTAGAAACCGACCAAAACTGATCTGAAATTGACCAAAGACCAACCAACAGACTAATGACTGATCAAAACTGACCTGGAACTGACCTGAAATTGACCAAAAACCAACCAACAGACTAAAAACTGACCAAAACTGGCCTGAAATTGACCAAAGACCAACCTACAGACTAAAAACTGACCAAAACTGACCTGAAATTGACCAAAGACCAACCAACAGACTAATAACTGACCAAAACTGACCTGAAATTGACCAAAGACCAACCTACAGACTAATAACTGACCAAAACTCACAGGGGAAAGTGACCCAAATCCAACCAACAGACTAAAAACTGACCAAAACTGATCAAAACTGACCTGGAACTGACCTGAAATTGACCAAAGACCAACCAACAGACTAAAAACTGACCAAAACTGATCAAAACTGACCTGGAACTGACCTGAAATTGACCAAAGACAAACCAACAGACTAGAAACTGATCAAGACTGGCCTGGAACTGACCTGAAGTTGACCACAGACCAACCAACAGACTAGAAACAGACCAAAACTGATCAAAACTGACCTGGAACTGACCTGAAATTGACGACAAAACAACCTACAGACTAAAAACTGACCAAAACTGACCTGAAATTGACCAAAGACCAACCAACAGACTAAAAACTGACCAGAACTGACCTGGAACTGACCTGAAATTGACCAAAGACCAACCAACAGACTAAAAACTGACCAAAACTGACCTGGAACTGACCTGAAATTGACCACAGACCAACCAACAGACTAAAAACAGACCAAAACTGATCAAATCTGACCTGGAACTGACCTGAAATTGACGAAAAAACAACCTACAGCCTAAAACCTGACCAAAACTGATCAAAACTGACCTGTAACTGACCTGAAATTGACGACAAAACAACCTACAGACTAAAAACTGACCAAAACTGATCAAAACTGACCTGAAATTGACCAAAGACCAACCAAAAGACTAATGACTGATCAAAACTGACCTGGAACTGACCTGAAATTGACCAAAAACCAACCAACAGCCTAAAAACTGACCAGGAACTGCCCTGAAATTGACCAAAGACCAACCAACAGACTAAAAACTGACCAAAACTGACCTGGAACTGACCTGAAATTGACCAAAGACCAACCGACAGAATAGGAACAGACCAAAACTGATCAAAACTGACCTGGAACTGACCTGAAATTGACCAAAAACCAACCTACAGACTAAAAACTGATCAAGACTGACCTGGAACTAACCTGAAATTGACCAAAGACCAACCAACAGACTAGAAACCGACCAAAACTGATCAAAACTGACCTAGAACTGACCTGAAATTGACCACAGACCAACCAACAGACTAAAAACTGATCAAAACTGACCTGGAACTGACCTGAAATTGACCAAGAACCAACCTACAGACTAAAAACTGACCAAAACTGATCAAAACTGACCTGGAACTGCCCTGAAATTGACCAAAGACCAACCAACAGACAAAAAACTGACCAAAACTGACCTGAAATTGACCAAAGACCAACCAACAGACTAGAAACCGACCAAAACTGATCTGAAATTGACCAAAGGCCAACCAACAGACTAATGACTGATCAAAACTGACCTGGAACTGACCTGAAATTGACCAAAAACCAACCAACAGACTAAAAACTGACCAAAACTGGCCTGAAATTGACCAAAGACCAACCTACAGACTAAAAACTGACCAAAACTGACCTGAAATTGACCAAAGACCAACCAACAGACTAATAACTGACCAAAACTGACCTGAAATTGACCAAAGACCAACCTACAGACTAAAAACTGACCAAAACTGACCTGAAATTGACCAAAGACCAACCAACAGACTAATAACTTACCAAAACTGACCTGGAACTGACCTGAAATTGACCAAAGACCAACCAACAGACTAAAAACAGACCAAAACTGATCAAATCTGACCTGGAACTGACCTGAAATTGACGAAAAAACAACCTACAGCCTAAAACCTGACCAAAACTGATCAAAACTGACCTGTAACTGACCTGAAATTGACGACAAAACAACCTACAGACTAAAAACTGACCAAAACTGATCAAAACTGACCTGAAATTGACCAAAGACCAACCAAAAGACTAATGACTGATCAAAACTGACCTGGAACTGACCTGAAATTGACCAAAAACCAACCAACAGCCTAAAAACTGACCAGGAACTGCCCTGAAATTGACCAAAGACCAACCAACAGACTAAAAACTGACCAAAACTGACCTGGAACTGACCTGAAATTGACCAAAGACCAACCGACAGAATAGGAACAGACCAAAACTGATCAAAACTGACCTGGAACTGACCTGAAATTGACCAAAAACCAACCTACAGACTAAAAACTGATCAAGACTGACCTGGAACTAACCTGAAATTGACCAAAGACCAACCAACAGACTAGAAACCGACCAAAACTGATCAAAACTGACCTAGAACTGACCTGAAATTGACCACAGACCAACCAACAGACTAAAAACTGATCAAAACTGACCTGGAACTGACCTGAAATTGACCAAGAACCAACCTACAGACTAAAAACTGACCAAAACTGATCAAAACTGACCTGGAACTGCCCTGAAATTGACCAAAGACCAACCAACAGACTAAAAACTGACCAAAACTGACCTGAAATTGACCAAAGACCAACCAACAGACTAGAAACCGACCAAAACTGATCTGAAATTGACCAAAGGCCAACCAACAGACTAATGACTGATCAAAACTGACCTGGAACTGACCTGAAATTGACCAAAAACCAACCAACAGACTAAAAACTGACCAAAACTGGCCTGAAATTGACCAAAGACCAACCTACAGACTAAAAACTGACCAAAACTGACCTGAAATTGACCAAAGACCAACCAACAGACTAATAACTGACCAAAACTGACCTGAAATTGACCAAAGACCAACCTACAGACTAAAAACTGACCAAAACTGACCTGAAATTGACCAAAGACCAACCAACAGACTAATAACTTACCAAAACTGACCTGGAACTGACCTGAAATTGACCACAGACCAACCAACAGACTAGAAACAGACCAAAACTGATCAAAACTGACCTGGAACTGACCTGAAATTGACGAAAAAACAACCTACAGACTAAAAACTGACCAAAACTGATCAAAACTGACCTGGAACTGACCTGAAATTGACGACAAAACAACCTACAGACTAAAAACTGACCAAAACTGACCTGAAATTGACCAAAGACCAACCAACAGACTAATGACTGATCAAAACTGACCTGGAACTGACCTGAAATTGACCAAAAACCAACCAACAGCCTAAAAACTGACCGGGAACTGCCCTGAAATTGACCAAAGACCAACCAACAGACTAAAAACTGACCAGAACTGACCTGGAACTGACCTGAAATTGACCAAAGACCAACCAACAGACTAAAAACTGACCAAAACTGACCTGGAACTGACCTGAAATTGACCACAGACCAACCAACAGACTAAAAACAGACCAAAACTGATCAAATCTGACCTGGAACTGACCTGAAATTGACGAAAAAACAACCTACAGCCTAAAACCTGACCAAAACTGATCAAAACTGACCTGTAACTGACCTGAAATTGACGACAAAAACAACCTACAGACTAAAAACTGACCAAAACTGATCAAAACTGACCTGGAACTGACCTGGAACTGACCTGAAATTGACCAAGAACCAACCAACAGACTAAAAACTGACCAAAACTGATCAACACTGACCTGGAACCGACCTGAAATTGACCAAAAAACCAACCGACAGAGTAAAAACTGACCAAAATTGATCAAAACTGACCTGGAACCAACCTGAAATTGACCAAAAACCAACCAACAGACTAAAAACTGATCAAAACTGACCTGGAACTGACCTGAAATTGACCAGACCAACCAACAGACTAGAAACTGACCAAAACTGACCTGGAACCGACCTGAAATTGACCAAAAACCAACATGCAGACTAAAAACTGACCAAAACTGATCAAAACTGACCTGGAACTGACCAGAAATTGACCAAAGACCAACCAACAGACTAGAAACAGACCAAAACTGATCAAAACTGACCTCGAACCGACCTGAAATTGACCAAAAACCAACATGCAGACTAAAAACTGACCAAAACTGATCAAAACTGACCTGGAACTGACCTGAAATTGACCACAGACCAACCAACAGACTAAAAACTGACCTGGAACTGCCCTGAAATTGACCAAAGACCAACCGACAGACTAGAAACAGACCAAAACTGATCAAAACTGACCTGGAACTGACCTGAAATTGACCAAAAAACGAAACCAACAGACTAAAAACTGACCAAAACTGATCAAGACTGACCTGCAACTGACCTGAAACTGACCAAAAACCAACCAACAGACTAAAAACTGACCAAAACTGATCAAAACTGACCTGGAACCGAGCTGAAAATTGACCAAAAACCAACCAACAGACTAAAAACTGAAGAAAACTCACATAAAAAGTGACCAAAAACCAACCAACAGACTAAAAACTGACCAAAATTGATGAAAACTGACCTGGAACCGACGTGAAATTAACCAAAAACCAACCAACAGACAAAAAACTGACCAAAACTCACATAAAAAGTGACCAAAAACCAACCAACAGACTAAAAACTGACCAAAACTGACCTGGAACTGACCTGTAATTGACCAAAACCAACCAACAGACTAAAAACTGACCAAAATTGATCAAAACTGACCTGGAACTGACCTGAAATTGACCAAAGACCAACCAACAGACTAAAAAACTGACCAAAACGGAACTGAAAATTGACCAAAAACCAACCAACAGACTAAAAACTAAAGAAAATTAACCAAAACAGACCTGGAACTGACCTGAAATTGACCAATAACCAACCAACAGACTACAAACTGAAGAAAACTCATCAAAACTGACCTGGAACTGAGCTGAAATTGACCAAAAACGAAACCAACATACTAAAAACTGACTAAAAACTGACCAAAACTGATCAAAACTGACCTGGAACTGACCTGAAATTAACCAAAAACCAACCAACAGACTAAAAACTGACCAAAACTGATCAAAACTGACCTGGAACTGACCTGAAATTGACCAAAAACCAACCAACAAACTAAAAAGTGAACAAAACTGATCAAAACTGACCTGGAACCGACCTGAAATTAACCAAAAAACCAACCAACAGACTAAAAACTGACCAAAACGGAACTGAAAATTGACCAAAAACCAACCAACAGACTAAAAACTAAAGAAAATTAACCAAAACAGACCTGGAACTGACCTGAAATTGACCAATAACCAACCAACAGACTACAAACTGAAGAAAACTCATCAAAACTGACCTGGAACTGAGCTGAAATTGACCAAAAAACGAAACCAACAGACTAAAAACTGACTAAAAACTGACCAAAACTGATCAAAACTGACCTGGAACTGACCTGAAATTAACCAAAAACCAACCAACAGACTAAAAACTGACCAAAACTGATCAAAACTGACCTGGAACTGACCTGAAATTGACCAAAAACCAACCAACAAACTAAAAAGTGAACAAAACTGATCAAAACTGACCTGGAACCGACCTGAAATTAACCAAAAACCAACCAACAGACTAAAAACTGACCAAAACTCAAATGAAAAGTGACCAAAAACCAACCAACAGACTAAAAACTGGACAAAACTCACATGAAAAGTGACCAAAAACCAACCAACAGACTATCAACTAACCAAAACTGACCTGGACCTGACCTGAAATTGACCAAAGACCAACCAACAGACTAGAAACAGACCAAAACTGACCTGGAACTTACCTGAAATTGACCGAAAAACCAGACAACAGACCAAAACTGATCAAAACTGACCTGGGACTGACCTGAAATTGACCAAAGACCAACCAACAGACTAGAAACCGACCAAAACTGATCTGAAATTGACCAAAGACCAACCAACAGACTAATGACTGATCAAAACTGACCTGGAACTGACCTGAAATTGACCAAAAACCAACCAACAGACTAAAAACTGACCAAAACTGGCCTGAAATTGACCAAAGACCAACCTACAGACTAAAAACTGACCAAAACTGACCTGAAATTGACCAAAGACCAACCAACAGACTAATAACTGACCAAAACTGACCTGAAATTGACCAAAGACCAACCTACAGACTAATAACTGACCAAAACTCACAGGGAAAGTGACCCAAATCCAACCAACAGACTAAAAACTGACCAAAACTGATCAAAACTGACCTGGAACTGACCTGAAATTGACCAAAGACCAACCAACAGACTAAAAACTGACCAAAACTGATCAAAACTGACCTGGAACTGACCTGAAATTGACCAAAGACAAACCAACAGACTAGAAACTGATCAAGACTGGCCTGGAACTGACCTGAAGTTGACCACAGACCAACCAACAGACTAGAAACAGACCAAAACTGATCAAAACTGACCTGGAACTGACCTGAAATTGACGACAAAACAACCTACAGACTAAAAACTGACCAAAACTGACCTGAAATTGACCAAAGACCAACCAACAGACTAAAAACTGACCAGAACTGACCTGGAACTGACCTGAAATTGACCAAAGACCAACCAAAAGACTAATGACTGATCAAAACTGACCTGGAACTGACCTGAAATTGACCAAAAACCAACCAACAGCCTAAAAACTGACCAGGAACTGCCCTGAAATTGACCAAAGACCAACCAACAGACTAAAAACTGACCAAAACTGACCTGGAACTGACCTGAAATTGACCAAAGACCAACCGACAGAATAGGAACAGACCAAAACTGATCAAAACTGACCTGGAACTGACCAGAAATTGACCAAAAACCAACCTACAGACTAAAAACTGATCAAGACTGACCTGGAACTAACCTGAAATTGACCAAAGACCAACCAACAGACTAGAAACCGACCAAAACTGATCAAAACTGACCTAGAACTGACCTGACATTGACCACATACCAACCAACAGACTAAAAACTGATCAAAACTGACCTGGAACTGACCTGAAATTGACCAAGAACCAACCTACAGACTAAAAACTGACCAAAACTGATCAAAACTGACCTGGAACTGCCCTGAAATTGACCAAAGACCAACCAACAGACTAATAACTGACCAAAACTGACCTGAAATTGACCAAAGACCAACCTACAGACTAAAAACTGACCAAAACTGACCTGAAATTGACCAAAGACCAACCAACAGACTAATAACTTACCAAAACTGACCTGGAACTGACCTGAAATTGACCACAGACCAACCAACAGACTAGAAACAGACCAAAACTGATCAAAACTGACCTGGAACCGACATGAAATTGACCAAAAACCAACCAACAGACTAAAAACTGACCAAAACTCACAGGGAAAGTGACCCAAATCCAACCAACAGACTAAAAACTGACCAAAACTGATCAAAACTGACCTGGAACTGACCTGAAATTGACCAAAGACCAACCAACAGACTAAAAACTGACCAAAACTGATCAAAACTGACCTGGAACTGACCTGAAATTGACCAAAGACAAACCAACAGACTAGAAACTGATCAAGACTGGCCTGGAACTGACCTGAAGTTGACCACAGACCAACCAACAGACTAGAAACAGACCAAAACTGATCAAAACTGACCTGGAACTGACCTGAAATTGACGAAAAAACAACCTACAGACTAAAAACTGACCAAAACTGATCAAAACTGACCTGGAACTGACCTGAAATTGACGACAAAACAACCTACAGACTAAAAACTGACCAAAACTGACCTGAAATTGACCAAAGACCAACCAACAGACTAATGACTGATCAAAACTGACCTGGAACTGACCTGAAATTGACCAAAAACCAACCAACAGCCTAAAAACTGACCGGGAACTGCCCTGAAATTGACCAAAGACCAACCAACAGACTAAAAACTGACCAGAACTGACCTGGAACTGACCTGAAATTGACCAAAGACCAACCAACAGACTAAAAACTGACCAAAACTGACCTGGAACTGACCTGAAATTGACCAAAGACCAACCAACAGACTAAAAACAGACCAAAACTGATCAAATCTGACCTGGAACTGACCTGAAATTGACGACAAAACAACCTACAGACTAAAAACTGACCAAAACTGATCAAAACTGACCTGGAACTGACCTGGAACTGACCTGAAATTGACCAAGAACCAACCAACAGACTAAAAACTGACCAAAACTGATCAACACTGACCTGGAACTGACCTGAAATTGACCAAAGACCAACCAACAGACTAAAAACTGACCAATACTGATCAAAACTGACCTGGAACCGACCTGAAATTGACCAAAGACCAACCAACAGACTAAAAACTGACAAAAACTGACCAAAACTGACCTGGAACTGACCTGAAATTGACCAAAAACCAACCAACAGACTAAAAACTGATCAAGACTGGCCTGGAACTGACCTGAAATTGACCACAGACCAACCAACAGACTAGAAACAGACCAAAACTGACCTGGAACTGACCTGAAATTGACCAAAAACCAATCTACAGACTAAAAACTGACCAGAACTGATCAAAACTGACCTGGAACCGACCTGAAATTGACCAAAAAACCAACCGACAGAGTAAAAACTGACCAAAATTGATCAAAACTGACCTGGAACCAACCTGAAATTGACCAAAAACCAACCAACAGACTAAAAACTGATCAAAACTGACCTGGAACTGACCTGAAATTGACCAAAGACCAACCAACAGACTAGAAACTGACCAAAACTGACCTGGAACCGACCTGAAATTGACCAAAAACCAACATGCAGACTAAAAACTGACCAAAACTGATCAAAACTGACCTGGAACTGACCAGAAATTGACCAAAGACCAACCAACAGACTAGAAACAGACCAAAACTGATCAAAACTGACCTCGAACCGACCTGAAATTGACCAAAAACCAACATGCAGACTAAAAACTGACCAAAACTGATCAAAACTGACCTGGAACTGACCTGAAATTGACCACAGACCAACCAACAGACTAAAAACTGACCTGGAACTGCCCTGAAATTGACCAAAGACCAACCGACAGACTAGAAACAGACCAAAACTGATCAAAACTGACCTGGAACCGACCTGAAATTGACCAAAAACCAAACAACAGACTAAAAACTGACCACAACTCAGAGGAAAAGTGACCAAAAACCAACCAACAGACTAAAAACTGACCAAAACTGACCTAGAACTGACCTGAAATTGACCAAAAACCAACCAACAGACTAGAAACAGACTAAAAACTGACCAAATCTCTCAGGAAAAGTGACCAGAAACCAACCAACAGACTAAAAACTGATCAAAACTGACCTGGAACTGCCCAGAAATTGACCAAAGACCAACCTACAGACTAAAAACTGACCAAAACTGACCTGGAACTGACCTGAAATTGACCAAAAACCAACCAACAGACTAAAAACTGACCTGGAACTGCCCTGAAATTGACCAAAGACCAACCAACAGACTAGAAACAGACCAAAACTGATCAAAACTGACCTCGAACCGACCTGAAATTGACCAAAAACCAACCAACAGACTAAAAACTGACCAAAACTGATCATAACTGACCTGGAACCGACCTGAAATTGACCAAAAACCAAACAACAGACTAAAAACTGACCAAAACTGACCTGGAACTGACCTGAAATTGACCAAAGACCAACCAACAGACTAAAAACTGACCAAAACTGACCTGTAACTGACCTGAAATTTACCAAAGACCAACCAACAGACTAAAAACTGACCAAAACTGACCTGGAACTGACCTGAAATTGACCAAAGACCAACCAACAGACTAGAAACTGATCAGGACTGGCCTGGAACTGACCTGATATTGACCAAAGACCAACCAACAGACTAGAAACAGACCAAAACTGATCAAAACTGACCTGGAACTGACCTGAAATTGACCAAAGACCAACCAACAGACTAAAAACTGACCAAAACTGACCTGGAACCTACCTGAAATTGACCAAAAACCAACCAACAGACTAAAAACTGACCAAAACGGACTTGAAAATTGACCAAAAACCAACCAACAGACTAAAAACTGACCAAAACTGATCAAAACTGACCTGGAGCTGACCTGAAATTGACGAAAGACCAACAAACAGACTAAAAACTGACCAAAACTGACCTGGAACTGACCTGAAATTGACCAAAAACCAACCAACAGACTAAAAACTGATCAAGACTGGCCTGGAACTGACCTGAAATTGACCACAGACCAACCAACAGACTAGAAACAGACCAAAACTGAACTGGAACTGACCTGAAATTGACCAAAAACCAATCTACAGACTAAAAACTGACCAGAAGTGATCAAAACTGACCTGGAACCGACCTGAAATTGACCAAAAACCACACAACAGACTAAAAACTGACCAAAACTGACCTGTAACTGACCTGAAATTGACCAAAGACCAACCAACAGACTAAAAACTGACCAAAACTGACCTGGAACTGACCTGAAATTGACCAAAGACCAACCAACAGACTAGAAACTGATCAGGACTGGCCTGGAACTGACCTGATATTGACCACAGACCAACCAACAGACTAGAAACAGACCAAAACTGATCAAATCTGACCTGGAACTGACCTGAAATTGCCCAAAGACCAACCAACACACTAGAAACAGACCAAAACTGATCAAAACTGACCTGGAACTGACCAGAAATTGACCACAGACTAGAAACAGACCAAAACTGATCAAAACTGACCTGGAACCGACCTGAAATTGACCAAAAACCAACCAACAGACTAAAAACTGACCAAATCTCACAGGAAAAGTGACCAAAAACCAACCAACAGACTAAAAACTGATCAAAACTGACCTGGAACTGACCTGAAATTGACCAAAGACCAACCAACAGACTAAAAACTGACCAAAACTGACCTGTAACTGACCTGAAATTGACCAAAGACCAACCAACAGACTAAAAACTGATCAAAACTGACCTGGAACTGAGCTGAAATTGACCACAGATCAACCAACAGACTAGAAACAGACCAAAACTGATTAAAACTGACCTGGAACAGCCCAGAAATTGACCAAAAAACAACCTACAGGCTAAAAACTGACCAAAACTGATCAACACTGACCTGGAACTGACCTGAAATTGACCAAAGACCAACCAACAGACTAGAAACTGATCAAGACTGGCCTGGAACTGCCCTGAAATTGACCAAAGACCAACCAACAGACTAGAAACAGACCAAAACTGATCAAAACTGATCTGGAACCGACCTGAAATTGACCAAAAAACCAACCAACAGACTAAAAACTGACCTGGAACTGCCCTGAAATTGACCAAAGACCAACCAACAGACTAGAAACAGACCAAAACTGATCAAAACTGACCTGGAACCGACCTGAAATTGACCAAAGACCAACCAACAGTCTAAAAACTGAATAAAACTTACCTGGAACCGACCTGAAATTGACCAAAACCAACATGCAGACTAAAAACTGACCAAAACTGATCAAAACTGACCTGGAACTGACCTGAAATTGACCAAAGACCAACCAACAGACTAGAAACAGACCAAAACTGATCAAAACTGACCTCGAACCGACCTGAAATTGACCAAAAACCAACCAACAGACTAAAAACTGACCAAAACTGATCATAACTGACCTGGAACCGACCTGAAATTGACCAAAAACCAAACAACAGACTAAAAACTGACCAAAACTGACCTGGAACCGACCTGAAATTGACCAAAGACCAACCAACAGACTAAAAACTGACAAAAACTGACCAAAACTGACCTGGAACTGACCTGAAATTGACCAAAAACCAACCAACAGACTAGAAACAGACCAAAACTGACCAAAACTGACCTGGAACCGACCTGAAATTGACCAAAGACCAACCAACAGACTAAAAACTGACCAAATCTCACAGGAAAAGTGACCAAAAACCAACCAACAGACTAAAAACTGACCAAAACTGATCAAAACTGACCTGGAACTGACCTGAAATTGACCACAGACCAACCAACAGACTAGAAACAGACCAAAACTGATCAAAACTGACCTGAAACTGACCAGAAATTGACCACAGACTAGAAACAGACCAAAACTGATCAAAACTGACCTGGAACCGACCTGAAATTGACCAAAAACCAACCAACACACTAAAAACTGACCAAATCTGACCTGGAACTGACCTGAAATTGACGGCAAAACAACCTACAGACTAGAAACAGACCAAAACTGATCAAAACTGACCTAGAACTGACCTGAAATTGACCACAGACCAACCAACAGACTAAAAACTGATCAAAACTGACCTGGAACTGACCAGAAATTGACCAAAAACCAACCAACAGACTAGAAACAGACCAAAACTGATCAAATCTGACCTGGAACTGACCTGAAATTGACCAAAGACCAACCAACAGACTAGAAACAGACCAAAACTGATCAAAACTGACCTGAAATTGACCAAAGACCAACCAACAGACTAAAAACTGACAAAGACTCACAGGAAAAGTGACCAAAAACCAACCAACAGACTAAAAACTGATCAAAACTGACCTGGAACTGACCTGAAATTGACCAAAGACCAACCAACAGACTAAAACACTGACCAAAACTGACCTGTAACTGACCTGAAATTGACCAAAGACCAACCAACAGACTAAAAACTGATCAAAACTGACTTGGAACTGAGCTGAAATTGACCACAGATCAACCAACAGACTAGAAACAGACCAAAACTGATTAAAACTGACCTGGAACAGCCCAGAAATTGACCAAAAAACAACCTACAGGCTAAAAACTGACCAAAACTGATCAACACTGACCTGGAACTGACCTGAAATTGACCAAAGACCAACCAACAGACTAGAAACCGACCAAAACTGATCAAAACTGACCTAGAACTGACCTGAAATTGACCACAGACCAACCAACAGACTAGAAACAGACCAAAACTGATCAAAACTGACCTGGAACTGACATGAAATTGACCACAGACCAACCAACAACTAGAAACAGACCAAAACTGATCAAAACTGACTTGGAACCGACCTGAAATTGACCAAAGACCAACCAACAGACTAGAAACAGACCAAAACTGATCAAAACTGACCTGGAACTGACCTGAAATTGACCAAAAACCAACCAACAGACTAAAAACCGACCAAGACTCACAGGAAAAGTGACCAAAAACCAGCCAACAGACTAAAAACTGATCAAAACTGACCTGGAACTGACCTGAAATTGACCAAAGACCAACCAACAGACTAAAACACTGACCAAAACTGACCTGTAACTGACCTGAAATTGACCAAAGACCAACCAACAGACTAAAAACTGATCAAAACTGACTTGGAACTGAGCTGAAATTGACCACAGATCAACCAACAGACTAGAAACAGACCAAAACTGATTAAAACTGACCTGGAACAGCCCAGAAATTGACCAAAAAACAACCTACAGGCTAAAAACTGACCAAAACTGATCAACACTGACCTGGAACTGACCTGAAATTGACCAAAGACCAACCAACAGACTAAAAACTGACCAATACTGATCAAAACTGACCTGGAACCGACCTGAAATTGACCAAAAACCAACCTACATACTAAAAACTGATCAAAACTGACCTGGAACCGACCTGAAATTGACCAAAGACCAACCAACAGACTAAAAACTGACAAAAACTGACCAAAACTGACCTGGAACTGACCTGAAATTGACCAAAAACCAACCAACAGACTAAAAACTGATCAAGACTGGCCTGGAACTGACCTGAAATTGACCACAGACCAACCAACAGACTAGAAACAGACCAAAACTGACCTGGAACTGACCTGAAATTGACCAAAAACCAATCTACAGACTAAAAACTGACCAGAACTGATTAAAACTGACCTGGAACCGACCTGAAATTGACCAAAAAACCAACCGACAGAGTAAAAACTGACCAAAATTGATCAAAACTGACCTGGAACCAACCTGAAATTGACCAAAGACCAACCAACAGACTAAAAACTGATCAAAACTGACCTGGAACTGACCTGAAATTGACCAAAGACCAACCAACAGACTAGAAACTGACCAAAACTGACCTGGAACCGACCTGAAATTGACCAAAAACCAACATGCAGACTAAAAACTGACCAAAACTGATCAAAACTGACCTGGAACTGACCAGAAATTGACCAAAGACCAACCAACAGACTAGAAACAGACCAAAACTGATCAAAACTGACCTCGAACCGACCTGAAATTGACCAAAAACCAACATGCAGACTAAAAACTGACCAAAACTGATCAAAACTGACCTGGAACTGACCTGAAATTGACCACAGACCAACCAACAGACTAAAAACTGATCAAAACTGACCTGGAACTGACCAGAAATTGACCACAGACCAACCAACAGACTAGAAACAGACCAAATTTCAAAGGAAAAGTGACCAAAAACCAACCAACAGACTAAAAACTGACCAAATCTCACATGAAAAGTGACCAAAAACCAACCAACAGACTAAAAACTGACCAAAACTGATCAAAACTGACCTGGAAGTGACCTGAAATTGACCACAGACCAACGAACAGACTAGAAACAGACCAAAACTGATCAAAACTGACCTGGAACCGACCTGAAATTGACCAAAAACCAACCAACAGACTAAAAACTGACCTGGAACTGCCCTGAAATTGACCAAAGACCAACCAACAGACTAGAAACAGACCAAAACTGACCAAAACTGACCTGGAACCGACCTGAAATTGACCAAAGACCAACCAACAGACTAAAAACTGACCAAAACTGACCTGGAACTGACCTGAAATTGACCAAAGACCAACCAACAGGCTAAAAAACTGACCAAAACTGACCTGGAACTGACCTGAAATTGACCAAAGACCAACCAACAGACTAGAAACAGACCAAAACTGATTAAAACTGACCTGGAACAGCCCAGAAATTGACCAAAAAACAATCTACAGGCTAAAAACTGACCAAAACTGATCAACACTGACCTGGAACTGACCTGAAATTGACCAAAGACCAACCAACAGACTAAAAACTGACCAATACTGATCAAAACTGACCTGGAACCGACCTGAAATTGACCAAAAACCAACCTACATACTAAAAACTGATCAAAACTGACCTGGAACCGACCTGAAATTGACCAAAGACCAACCAACAGACTAAAAACTGACAAAAACTGACCAAAACTGACCTGGAACTGACCTGAAATTGACCAAAAACCAACCAACAGACTAGAAACAGACCAAAACTGACCAAAACTGACCTGGAACCGACCTGAAATTGACCAAAGACCAACCAACAGACTAAAAACTGACCAAATCTCACAGGAAAAGTGACCAAAAACCAACCAACAGACTAAAAACTGACCAAAACTGATCAAAACTGACCTGGAACTGACCTGAAATTGACCACAGACCAACCAACAGACTAGAAACAGACCAAAACTGATCAAAACTGACCTGAAACTGACCAGAAATTGACCACAGACTAGAAACAGACCAAAACTGATCAAAACTGACCTGGAACCGACCTGAAATTGACCAAAAACCAACCAACACACTAAAAACTGACCAAATCTGACCTGGAACTGACCTGAAATTGACGGCAAAACAACCTACAGACTAGAAACAGACCAAAACTGATCAAAACTGACCTAGAACTGACCTGAAATTGACCACAGACCAACCAACAGACTAAAAACTGATCAAAACTGACCTGGAACTGACCAGAAATTGACCAAAAACCAACCAACAGACTAGAAACAGACCAAAACTGATCAAATCTGACCTGGAACTGACCTGAAATTGACCAAAGACCAACCAACAGACTAGAAACAGACCAAAACTGATCAAAACTGACCTGAAATTGACCAAAGACCAACCAACAGACTAAAAACTGACAAAGACTCACAGGAAAAGTGACCAAAAACCAACCAACAGACTAAAAACTGATCAAAACTGACCTGGAACTGACCTGAAATTGACCAAAGACCAACCAACAGACTAAAACACTGACCAAAACTGACCTGTAACTGACCTGAAATTGACCAAAGACCAACCAACAGACTAAAAACTGATCAAAACTGACTTGGAACTGAGCTGAAATTGACCACAGATCAACCAACAGACTAGAAACAGACCAAAACTGATTAAAACTGACCTGGAACAGCCCAGAAATTGACCAAAAAACAACCTACAGGCTAAAAACTGACCAAAACTGATCAACACTGACCTGGAACTGACCTGAAATTGACCAAAGACCAACCAACAGACTAGAAACCGACCAAAACTGATCAAAACTGACCTAGAACTGACCTGAAATTGACCACAGACCAACCAACAGACTAGAAACAGACCAAAACTGATCAAAACTGACCTGGAACTGACATGAAATTGACCACA
>CAMPSB010000411.1:105000-243906 GCA_946959425.1 Argyrosomus regius | reverse complement strand
GTGATCAGGTCTCTGTAAGACTTATGATTCCTGGGCCAGGTCCTAGAAAGAGAGCGAGGTGATGATGGCGACCACCTTCATCATTATGAACCAGATCAGAAACACACACACACACACACACACACACACACACACACACACACACACTCTTTTCCTCTTTTTACTCACTACGATACTCTCAAACTGCTGAAACTGCCCTGAACTTTCCCGGGAGACCCTGAACACAACACACACACACACAACACACACAGTATTGATCGTTAGTGCTGACTCAGCGTCTGCCTGGTTTATTCTTTATTTTCATGCAGCAACATTAAAAACAGATTTCACAGGCTGAGAACGTGGAACGGCCGTTATTGTGACGTGTTTTCAAACAGGAAGTGGAGCTGTAACGCTCTGCAGCCTTTAAACAAACGTTCATGTAACATTTGACTTCTACTTCCTGTTTGTTTTATTGTTCATGTGAGGTGGAGCGGTGTGTCAGGTGACTCCAGTACCTCCCAGGTGAGTCGTAGTCTGTTGACGGCCGGGTTGTCTAAACCCAGAACCTAGCGAGGAAGGACAGCAGGTCCTGCTGCTGTTTACAGCTGAAAGCACACACACACACACACACAGAACACACATGTTAAGACAGGAAGTCACGTCATGACGTGTACGGTTACCTCCCGTCCACGTGTGCGGACTCACAGAGCTGCGATCCTTTATGAACTTGCGCAGCCCAGTTGGATTCTCTTTGGCAGCGACTGACACTGCAGAATCTCCGTGGCGACCCAGTGCTGCACCTCGCTGCAGCGCTGCAGTACCAGCTCCAGGTTCAGGGGGCGCCAGCGGGACTCACAGGGGAAACACGTAACACACAAACTCCACCTGCAGGAGACACCAACGAAAGAAGACACACAGCTGTAAGCTCTGCCGGTGTTCGAGCGGCGTCTCAGAATCAAATCACCGACCTCGTGCACGCAGCTGAACAGCTCCCAGTCGAACACCACCAGCTGATTGGACACCTCCTCCGCCGACATGTCGTGGAGTTTGCTGTCGCCCGAGGCGTCCAGTGGATCTCCTCAGGAAGAGGAAGCTGAGTGGGCAGGAAATGACATCATCAGATTAACACACACACCTCAAACAGCTTTCCATCCTGCCTCGTTTGAGCCGGGTCGTTCTCATGACCCAGTGGCCTCAGTCTGGCCTCAGTCTGGCCTCAGTCTGGCCTCCAGTCTGGCCTCAGTCTGGCCTCAGTCTGGTCCTCAGTCCCGCCTCAGTCTGGCCTCAGTCTGGCCTCCAGGTGAGTTCTGGAGCCGTTCATTTGGTGGGAACCTGATCGGACCTTGATCTGAGCTGGGTCAGGTGTGTTTAGAGGTCCAACCGATGGACTCAAGAAGTATGTTGCCTTCTTGATGTCTGTGCAGAGAGGACCTTCTTGATTCAATCCTGGCTGTAGGAGAGGACAGATGTATCATGTCCAGGTATTTGGTAGTGTTGGCCAGAGGAGGTCCTCTCTGAAGAGCTGGAGGTCTTCAGGAGGGTTTCGAAGGTAGAGAGGGACGCCCCTGATCTGATAGGAACTGGTTGGACGTTCCACCAACGAAGGGAACAACAGGTGAGGAAAAAGTTTGGACTGTCCTGAGCGTACGAATTTGGCAGAGCCAGGAGGAGGTAACATACTTCAAACCACCGGGAGAGGCGTTTCAGAAGCGTCGTGACTTTGTTTGCTTTCTCAGATTTGGTCATTTCCTGGTTCATGTTCTTCTAAATATGCTTCTACATTGTAAATATACTACGTACTTCACATTCCAGGTTTTATTTTGAAAATCCAGCGGATTCTCTATGCTGTTTCTGTGTCTGGCTTCCTGTCAGCTCGAGCAGTGGGTTTGAGACGGCGCGTATCACTGCGGCGACCACGGTGCCACACAGCGCTGCTCGCCTGGTGGAGTTTGGGGGTTAGAGATTTAGATGTAATGTGGGCTGCTGGGTAGACAGAGGAGCTCCATGATGTCCAGTCACTCTGCATGAGCTCCATGATGTCCAGTCACTCTGCATGAGCTGCATGATGTCCCTCCTCTACATGAGCTCCACCCAGTGTCCCTCCTCTACATGAGCTCCATGATGTCCAGTCACTCTACATGAGCTCCATGATGTCCACTCTCCTCTGCATGAGCTCCATGATGTCCAGTCACTCTACATGAGCTCCATGATGTCCAGTCACTCTACATGAGCTCCATGATGTCAATCCACTCACCATGAGCTCCATGATGTCCAGTCACTCTACATGAGCTCCATGATGTCCACTCACTCTACATGAGCTCCATGATGTCCCTCCTCTACATAGGCTGCATGATGTCCACTCACTCTACATGAGGCTCCATGATGTCCACTCACTCTACATGAGCTCCCGTGATGTCCACTCACTCTACATGAGCTGCGTAATCGGGCAATAACTCTTCCATTAGCTTACAGTTAGCTTACAGCTAGCTTACAGTTAGCTCCCAGGTCCCCATGAACTTCCTCTACAGTCAATAAATCAATAAATCCAATAAATCAATAAATCATAAATCATAAATCAAAGATGCATCAGTGGGTCTGTTCCTCACCAGAGACTCGAGCTCAGGCGCTTCTCCGGCGAACAGGTGTGTCCTGACTCCCAGCGTGGTGAACACGGCCTCATCGCTGGGACGGAACACGGCCTTCTCTGAACACACACACACACACACACACACACACACACACACACACACACGTTAACAACATGTGCTGTGTGTCAGCATGATGCATGTTAGGTGTGTGTGTGTGTGTCTGATGATGATGACTGTGGGGCTGCTCTTGACCTCCAGCACAGGTATAAAGCCACCAGTGTGCAGTTTCCGGGCATGAGAACTGGCTTATTGATTTTCTTACATACATACTGGATTTTCTCTAGGACAGAATGCTTGAATCTCTCAAACCCAGGCCCGAGACAGGCGGCTCCTGATGGTGACGTAGGAATGGTCAGGGTAGACCCGGCAGAAGACTGCACACACAAACACACCATCAATCATAACAGATACTGTAGCGCCATCTGGTGAGCTCTGGTGGTACTGCACCTTAAAAGGTCCAATATTTAGTGGAACCTTGGTTCTGTGTTCTGCTACAGATGTTCAGGTGGTGTCAGCTTCACCTAAGATGGAGGTGCAGGATGGAACAGCACAAAGACTGGAAGCAGGCGGGAGCTGATCCAGATGTTTAGGCTAGTTTTACTAGCTAACTGTTTGCCATGGTTACGGGGACGCTGCCGACTCCGCACGCAGCACTGCTCCGGCTGGCTCGTTGTTATTCTGTATTTTTTAATATTTTTCACGATGCAATGAGAAACAAGCTCGATCTTTATGTATAGTAACTTACCTTCGTTTTTAACAGTTGTACATAGTCACTTTTTCTACGAGTTTGTTGGTTGAGATTTTCTTTTAACGTGTTTTGCCTGGAGTCATCGCATTGCTGTGTGGACTGATACCAGTGAAGGCTTGTTCAGCTGGTACAGACTATTTGCTGGACTGCGGATGTGGTAATACTCACAGAATGAACTTCACTGCCCTGTGCAGGGGAAACTACGAGCCTCCTGCAGAAGAGCTCCTGTGCCAACGGACATTCCCCGGCATCCAAAGTGTCCACGAGGATCTCGTTACAACAAAAGGATGCCGAGCTTCCCTCTGTCTGGTCTGTAAACCGACTGCAGCTGGGAATCATCTGATCGGCGAGTTGGTCAAAGTACAGAACAGGATTACACAACATCAGATCTATCACCAACAAAGCTTCTCTGATCAGTGACTTTGTGACGGCCCATCAGATGGACACACACCTCTGCCAGCTTCACTGTGAGCCTCCTCAGCTGGTCTGCTCCAGAGAGATGGACCTCAGTACATCAGAGAGAAGCGTTCAGCCACACTCCTTTGCCAAGCTGTGGACAGCACGTGATGTGAATCCACTCCTCAGGCAGCATACGGACTGTCACACTCAACTATGATGAAGTCACATCATTGTGTGTGTATTATTTAGCTTCTAGGCTCCATTAGCTTATGTTAGCTTCTAGGTGCTAACCGCTGTAATAAACTAAGCCTGGCTGACGATTAGCTCGCTGGCTAACGAGTCCAACATGTGAACCAGACAGAGCTTTCTCTTTTAATGGAGCTAGGCTAACAGTTTCCCCCGCTTCCAGTCTTTGTGCTAAACTCGTTAAACACGTCCTTGTTTTATGAGGCTGTGTGTGTGTGTGTGTGTGTGTGTGTGTGTGTGTGTGTGTGTGTGTGTGTGTGTGTGTCTGGGTGTGTCAGTCTGATTTGTAAATCCAGACCACAGACTGCAGGTGTGTTTACAGAAAATACTACAGAGTACTGGCTTTCATATTTCTGTCCATGCACGTGTAAAACATGTGTATCAGTGTGTGTACGTGTGTGTGTGTGTGTGTGTGTGTTTGGGTGTGTCGTACTCTAAATCGGAGCCTCCCTGAACGCCTCTCTGGGCTGCAGACAGGCGTCGATTCGTCTGAAGTGTCTGAATTGAGGGCCAGACCTGCTTCTTCCTGCTCTCCTTCTCCTCGTCAGGCTAACACACACACACACACACACACACGCACACGCACACCTTACACGCACACACACACACACAATTGGACAGATTAACGGTGCGTCTACAATAAAACTTTGTTAATTAAAACAATCAGAATAAACATCATCATGTGACTCCTCATTGTGACCAATAAGAATGAAGGAGGCACCAAGGCTGCTGTTGACCAATCAGAACACAAATCAGTGTGTTATTGTGTGTGTGTGTGTGTGTGTGTGTGTGTGCGCGTGTGTGTGTGTGTGTGTCTCACGGAGCAGTGTAAAGATCTCGGTCACATCTCTACGATTTTAGGACGTCCTCGACGGGATTCAGGATACCGAGTCAACTCCTGAACTGCACACAGGTACAGCCTCCTACACACACACACACACACACACACACACACATATATATTTATACACAAATAAAACACAGGGAGAAGGACATGAACAAGTGTGTGTGTGTGTGTGTGTGTGTGTGTGTGTAATTAAAGTTCACAACATTCTCAGTGTGTGCTGAGATGAGTCAGTCCCGTTGCTGTGACAACCAGGAGCCAAAAACAACACTTTACACCTACTGTGTGTGTGTGTGTGTGTGTGTGTGTGTGTGTGTGTGTGTGTGTGTGTGTGTGTGTGTGTTACCTTAGGGAAGCTGTTGCTGCGCTCGCCCTCCTCCTGCAGCAGCTCTCTGTAGGTGTCGGGAGTACCTGAAGGCGACGTTCAGCCACTGCCTGCTTCCTCTCCGCCTCCGTCCATCACTCCCTCGCTCTCTCCGTCCGTCTCTCCTCCTCCCTCCCTCCACTCCTCTCACCCTGAGCCACTCCCTCCTCGCCCCTCGACCTCCTTCCCTCCCTCCGTCTCCAGAGAGAACCTGAACACTCGGGATTAAGAGCCAGGGAAACAAACCACAGAGTGAGACGAGCGCACGTGATGACCCACATTCAGACACAACACACAGCCCTCAGCCCGAAGACGGTGTTTTGAGATTTGGAACTACAATTCCCAAAATGCTTTGGGGCAAGCATAAAGTAGAGCGCTAGGAGCTCCCGAGACCAAATGCAGAGCAAAGGTACCGGTCGAACTGACCCTGGAACTGATCCGGTCGAACCTGATGACAGAGAGCTGAGAACCTGCAGGACATTTTATATGTTTTTAATACGTTCTTTAAAGATTATTAAAGAGAACACTTTGATCTCTGCTTTCATCAGCTGCAGCCACAAACTGACAAACAATGACGAGACTGGGCCGGAACCGGGCCGGAACCGAACGATGCTGAAACACCGCCATCTTACTGCTCTGTTCACACAGCACGTCTGAATCTGAAACACAAACTGGCCTTAGGAGTCCCTGGACGTCCCATCACATCCCTCCCCACTCGTCTTCCGCCCACCCTTCTCTCTCTCTCTCTCTCTGTCTCTCTCTCTCTGTCTCTGTCTCTCTCTCTCTCTCTGTGTGGGTGAGTGTTAAAGAGAAGGACGACTTGATCTCTGCAGAGAAGAAGAAAGGCTCATTTACATTTTAAGCAGCTCAGACTTTGTTTTCCCGCCAAGAGTTAGCATTAGATAACGCCTCATTTGCATATTTACATATTAAATTTAATCAAACTTGCAATAAAATAAATAACTGTAGTAGTTTTAAGGTGATACAGCAAAGTCACAGACAGAGTTACATTAAGAGATAACGCTGAGATAACGCTGAGATAACGCTGAGGTAACGCTCGAGAACAGACTGAGCTCTGTCTCAAACACATGCGTGTATTTGAACCTCCGTCATGGCGCGTGCACACATGCAGAAACACACGCTCAGTGAGCCACGCTCTCTCTGAGCACGCTCAGTGAGCACGCGCTCTCTCTGAGCACGCTCCAGTGAGCACGCTCTCTCTCTCTTCAGTGCGCTCAGTCAGAGTATGTCTGCGTTGAAGGATACTGCTGCAGCAGAACTTGCTGCAACCTGTGGCCGTCAGGAAGATGGGATGTGTCAACATGGAAGTCATCCAGCAGAGTTTCTATGGAGAGAGAGAGAGCTCAGATTTACAGACTGTACCTGAACATACCACCATGGAAAGCAGCAACACAGAGGTCCTTGAACGTCTCACAGCAACAAATTATTATCGATTCATCTGCAGAGTATTGATGAGAAATGTTCATCACGAGGTAGGGCTGCAGAGGGGGCGGAAAGTTTCTAGGAAATTTCAGAAACTTTCCATGGGAGAGATAAGCTGGGGAATCTTGGAAATATTCCAAATCGGAAATTGATCAAGTTTGAATTATTTTATTGAACAATAGCATACAGTCGACCAGCTCAAATGTGTCTTCAATAGTCTCTGTGTGCTCTGTGCTCTAAAGTGTGGTCCAAGGTACAGAAATCACACATGCAGGTAGGGGCGTGGCCTCAAGGCCCTGCAGTAAGCAGTGTGGTAACATGTGCATGTGACTGAGGAATAGCAGATATTCAGGTGTACCTGCATGAAATCTGTTTTAGTCAAGATGATGATAAAATATATTTTCACAACTATATTTAAGTTCACTGTTAAAGGAGCCAACCTTCAATGTTGTAAATTCACAGTTTATTCCCGTTTATTCCCATGGAAAGTTTCCAACTTTAAAAGAATTCCCAGAATTTTGCAACCCTAATCACGAGTACAAGAAACGAGCAACCGGCAACTAGATAGTTAGTTATTAGAAAAATGTAAAGATCAGCAGCCAACTAAGAGTGAGATCAAGAAACGGGCAACGGAGGACTGCTGGGTGTAGCCGTAGAGAGAACAACTGGTTGACTGACAGATGATCAAATATGAGAAGCTGAAATCAGAAAATATTTAAATGTTTTATAGATAAATTACTAAAAAAATTGATTGAATTTAAATGTTTAATTTTCAAAATGAGTCCAGGATGAACAAAGCAAACACAGCAGGTCAGCATGGACTGAAGAAGAGTTGGACAACTGACAGAGCAACATTTGCTGGAATTTGGATTGAGCAGCTGGTGAGCTGAGATCCACGAAACTGACAGGTCCGGCGACGGACGACGGAGCGAGGCGACTGACAGATCATGTTTAATATTTAAACACGAAATGTTGCATGAAACATTAGCAACCCGTTCACTGTCTGAAATCTAGTTTACACACACACACACACACGTATGTAAATCATCATCAGATGTGATTCCACACTTTTGAATATACGGACGGAGAGGGTGTATTTGGCTAACCTTAGCATAAAAGACTGAAAGCAGGGGAAAACTGTTAGCATCCTGCTATCATTTCATAACAATAAGAAAATAATAAAAATATAAAATTAAATTCTGTTACAGAGAAACTCATCCTGGTGTTGTCTATGTCTCACACACACACACACACACACACACACACACACAAATCTAAATGTAGGCCATGCAGACATATTCCAGCTCTTCGTGTCTTCCTGATGTGTGAAGGTAAGGCTTTTACACATTTCTGTGTTTTTACAGGGAAGCTGTGAACACACACACACACACACACACACAGACAAACGTTGTTTAAACGTTAGCACAACGTTCCAGATAACCATGATGAAAAGCTGCTGCAGCGGGCTGTAATTTAAGATGCTGAAACAGCACGACTCCAAACCTGTGGTCACATCCACTAAAATATACTGCTGTGTGTGTGTGTGTGTGTGTGTGTAGGTGTGTGTGTGTGTGTGTGTGTGTGTGTGTGTGTGTGTCAGAGAGGCATGCTGCAGTGGGGGCGTGTCCTGCCGGGAGTCCGCCTCTCTGCGGGAGGTTACCATAGAGACACCACGTTGCCGACAGTGAGAGGATGAAGAGGGAAATGTAAGAGAAGAATGTGGTTTTGTGTGTGAGTGTGTGTGTGTGTGTGTGATATCAGACTTCTGATACTGATGATGTGGCTGATTGATTGGTCACATGATGAATCAGATGTTACAGTTTTAACGTGTCTTTAATGCTCGATTATTGATCAAAGATACTTTAATATTTGCATATATGCGAATTATTAATGAATAATCAGGTTTAATGAATGAGCGTCTGATCTGGTGGAAAGTCGTTCCCGTGTGTCAGAAATATTCAGAGCGTGTGCAGAAACATGAGAAGAACACGCAGAGAGGGCGAGTGAAGAGTGAAGAGTGTGAACGTGGGAGGGAAGAGGGAGAGAACGAATGAGTCAAAAGCGGGATGTAAAGAAACGCCTCCAGAGAAGAGAGGAGACAAACATGTCCCGCCTTCTCCTCATAAAGTTCAACTTTAAACAGCTGACGTTGTAATCCGAGTATTTCATGTGTGTATAAAACAACCTGTCGCTGAATCACATGACTCCAAACTGTCCAACCACAGAGCAGAGACAGCGGGGACGGACGGCTGTCCACACGAAGAGTGACACATTGACAGGAGACGAAGAGTGATCGTCACTACACACACACACACACACACACACACACACACACACACACACACACACACACACACACACTCCCCGACCTCACAGTCCTGCAAACATGCAGGTTCTGGTTCAGATCTGTAGTTCTGCTTTATGACTGTATGTGTGTGGAGAACAGAACTAAGGAACAGAACCGACCCGTCTTCTGGGAAAACAAGCTGACTTCACATTCTTCTCAGCTCCATGTGAAGCCTCTAATTTCACTCTGTGTTTGTCCTCCCTCCTCCTCTTCCTCCTCTTCCTCCTCTTCCTCCATCCCTCTCCGTCATCCTCCCTCCTCCTCCCTCTTCCCCTCCTCCTCCTCTTCCTCCCACTCCTCTTCTCCAAATGTCTTGTTGAGAGCTGGTTGCTATGTGAACAGGTGCTAAAGAGCCTCTTATGTATCTGCACACACACACACACACACACACACACACCTCGTCATACGACACATACACAGAAAACACACACACACACACACACTTTTCTCCACAAACAGGAAGTTGAGCTCTCTGTCGAGGAAGACGAAGGTGAAGCGAGAGAAAGAGGAGAGAGCGAGGTGAGCGAGTGGGCAGCGCGTTCACTAAAGACAGAAAATAAAGAAATGGAAACCTTCCCTCCCACACGGATCGGTTCACCATCACGCCGCCTCGCCGGAGCTGCAGCACTGAACACAACAACACAACACGACAACACAACGACACAACACAACGACACAACAACAACACAACAGAACACAACGACACAACACGTGACACAACACAACAACACAACCGACAACACAACAACACAACAGAACACAACGACACAACCACGACACAACACAACAACTGTACACGACAACACAACAGAACACAACTGACACAACACGACACAACACAACAACACAACCCGACACGACAACACAGACACAACACAACGACACAACACAACGACACAACACAGCGACACAACACAACAACACAACAGAACACAGCGACCACAAACACGACACAACACAACAACTGATCCGACAACACAACGACAACACAAGACACAACAAACACAACAGAACACAACGACACAACACGACCACAACACAACAACACAACACGACAACACAACAGGCACAGCAACACCACAACACGACAACACAACGACACAACATAACGACACAACACAACTGACACAGCAACACAACAGAACACAACAACACAACACAACAACACAACACAACGACAGGATAACACAACACGACAACACAGCGACACAACCGACACAACGACACAACACAACACAACAGCACAAGCGACACAGCAGACACAACGACACAAAACAGAACACAACACAACAACACAACGACACAACCACGACAACACAACAACACAACACAGCGACACAATCCGACCCGACACGACTTACAACACAACCACGACCCAACACAACGACACAGCAACACAACAACACAACGACACAACACGATACGACACAACACAACACGACACAACACAACGACACAACAGAACACAACAACACAACGACACAACACAACAACACAACACGACCGCGACCACGACACAACACGACACAACACAACGACACAACACAACGACACAACAACACAACAGAACACAACAACACAACACAACAACACAACACAACGACCACGACAACACAACACGACAACACAAGCGACACAACCGCGACACAGCGACACAACACAACACAACAACACAGCGACACAACCGCGACACAACGCGACACAACAGAACACAACACAACAACACAACAACACAACCGCGACAACACAACCGCGACACAACACAAGCGACACAACAACACAACAACACAAGCGACACAACAAGATACGACACAACACAACACGACACAACACAAGCGACACAACAGAACACAACAACACAACAACACAAGCGACACAACACAACGACACAACACCACAACACGACAACACAAGCGACACAACACAACGACACAACACAACGACACAACAACACAACAGAACACAACAACACAACACAACAACACAACACAAGCGACCACGACAACACAACACGACAACACAACGACACAACCACGACACAGCGACACAACGACACAACAGAACACAACAACACAACACAACAACACAACACAACGACACAACAGAACACAACAACACAACACAACAACACAACACAACGACCACGACAACACAACACGACAACACAACGACACAACACAGCGACACAACAACACAACAGAACACAACGACACAACCACGACACAACACAACAACACAACACGACAACACAACAACACAACAGAACACAAGCGACACAACACGACACAACACAACAACACAACACGACAACACAACAGAACACAAGCGACACAACCACGACCACAACACAACAACACAACCACGACAACACAACGACACAACACAACGACACAACACAACGACACAACACAACGACACAACACAACAACACAACAGAACACAACGACACAATACGACACAACACAACAACACAACCACGACAACACAAGCGACACAACACAACGACACAACAACACAACAGAACACAACGACACAACACGACACAACACAACAACACAACACGACAACACAACACAACGACACAACACCACAACCACGACAACACAGCGACACAACACAAGCGACACAACACAAGCGACACAACAACACAACAGAACACAACAACACAACACAACAACACAACACAACGACACGACAACACAACACGACAACACAAGCGACACAACCACGACACAAGCGACACAACACAACACAACAACACAAGCGACACAACCGACACAACGACACAACAGAACACAACACAACAACACAACAACACAACCACGACAACACAACAACACAACACAAGCGACACAACCACGACACGACCACGACACAACACAACCCGACACAACACAAGCGACACAACAACACAACAACACAACGACACAACCACGACCCGACACAACACAACACGACACAACACAGCGACACAACAGAACACAACAACACAACAACACAAGCGACACAACACAACAACACAACACGACCACGACCACCGACACAACACGACACAACACAACGAGCACAACACAACGACACAACAACACAACAGAACACAACAACACAACACAACAACACAACACAACGACCACGACAACACAACCACGACAACACAAACGACACAACCGACACAACGACACAACACAACACAACAACACAACGACACAACCGCGACACAACGACACAACAGAACACAACACAACAACACAACAACACAACACGACAACACAACACGACACAACACAACGACACAACAACACAACAACACAAGCGACCCAACAACGACACGACACAACACAACCACGACACAACACAACGACACAACAGAACACAACAACACAACAACACAGCGACACAACACAACGACACAACACCACAACCACGACAACACAACGACACAACACAACGACACAACACAGCGACACAACAACACAACAGAACACAACAACACAACACAACAACACAACACAGCGACCACGACAACACAACCCGACAACACAGCGACACAACACGACACAACGACACAAGCGACACAACAGAACACAACAACACAACACAACAACACAACACAACGACACAACAGAACACAACAACACAACACAACAACACAACACAACGACACGACAACACAAACACGACAACACAACGACACAACACGACACAACGACACAACGGACACAACAGAACACAACAACACAACACAACAACACAACACAACGACACAACAGAACACAACAACACAACACAACAACACAACACAACGACACGACAACACAACCACGACAACACAAGCGACACAACACGACACAGCGACACAACAACACAACAGAACACAACAACACAACACAACAACACAACACAACGACCCGACAACACAACACGACAACACAACGACACAACACAACACAACAACACAACGACACAACCACGACACAGCGACACAACAGAACACAACACAACAACACAACAACACAACACGACAACACAACAACACAACACAACGACACAACCGCGACCGCGACCGACACAACACAACCACGACACAACACAAGCGACACAACAACACAACAACACAACGACACAACACGACACGACACAACACAACCACGACACAACCCAGCGACACAACAGAACACAACAACACAACAACACAACGACACAACACAAGCGACACAACATACGACCACGACACGACACAACCGCGACACAACACAACGACACAACACGACAACACAGCGACACAACAACACAACACGACAACACAACAACACAACAGAACACAACAACACAACAACACAGCGACACAACACAACGACACAACGACACAACAGAACAACACAACAACACAACCACGACAACACAACGACACAACACAACGACACAACACAACAACACAACACGACAACACAACGACACAACCGCGACACAACACGACAACACAACACGACAACACAACGACCCGACAACACAACGACACAACACAAGCGACACAACACAACACAACCACGACAACACAACGACACAACAGAACACAACAACACAAGCGACACAACACAAGCGACACAACCACGACCACGACCGCGACCACGACCGCGACGCGACCACGACACAACCACGACCGCGACCGCGACCACGACCACGACCACGACCGACACAACACGATACGACACAACACAACGACACAACACAACGGGCCACAACACAACCACGACACAACACAACGACACAACACAACACAACACAACGACACAACACAGCGACACAACCGACACAACACAACACAACCGCGACACAACCACGACACAACCGACACAACACAACGACACAACACAACCACGACACAACACAAGGACACAACACAACACAACACAGCGACACAACACAACACAACGACACAACACAACACAACACAAGCGACACAACACAACGACACAACACAACGACCGCGACCACGACACAACACGACACAACACAGCGACACAACCACGACAACACAACGACACAACAACACAACCACGACAACACAACAACACAACAGAACACAACAACACAACAACACAACACAAGCGACACAAGCGACACAACAGAACAACACAACAACACAACACGACAACACAACGACACAACACAACGACACAACACAACAACACAACCGACAACACAAGCGACACAACACGACACAACACGACAACACAACCGCGACAACACAACGACCACGACAACACAACGACACAACACAACGACACAACACAACGACACAACGACACAACACAAGCGACACAACCACGACAGAACACGACACAACCACGACACAACCACGACACAACACAACGACACAACACAACACAACACAACACGACAACACGACGACACAACACGACGACACAACACGACAACACAACGACACAACACAGCGACACAACACAACACAACGACACAACACGACACAACACAACACAAGCGACACAACACAACACAACGACACAACAGAACACAACACAACGACACAACACAACGACACAACCACGACAGAACCACGACAGAACCACGACACAACACGACACAACACAACGACAACACCCCAACACAACGACACAACAACACAACAACACAACAACACAACGACACAACACAACACAACACAGCGACACAACACAACGACCACGACCACAACCACGACAGAACACGACACAACCACGACACAACACGACACAACACGACACAACACAACGACACAATGACACAACACAACACAACACGACAACACAACGACACAACACGACGACACAACACGACAACACAACACAACACAACGACACGACACGACCACGACACAACACAACAACACAACACAACGACACAACACAACACAGCGACACAACAACACAACACAACACAACGACACGACACAACGCGACACGACACGACCACAACACAACACAACAACACAACAACAACACCGGGATTCAAACCCACGACAGCACGAGGACCACGACACATTCAACGATCCTCACACAGTCAGAAGAACTCGTGTAGACCAGAGTGCAATCAACAAAAGTGTGTGTGTGTGTGTGTGTGTGTGTGTGTGTGTTAGCATGTGTACGTGCCAAACGGGCGCCGTTCATTAATGACATCACATCCTGTGAGGCGTCACAAACATGTCTTCATGTTTCACTTCAGCTGATTTTATTCAATGGATTAAAAAGTCAGACGGCGTCCTGCAGAGAACTTCATGAAGCTTTGGAAAAAAACAACAGTCAGCCAGCAGTTGCTATGGGCGACGTCTGTCTCCCACCCCATAATATTATCACTGTGTGTGTGTGTGTGTGTGTGTGTGTGTGTGTGTGAACAGCTGCCTCGCAGGTAAAGCGGAAAGATGATAAGTTTCCTGACAGTTTCATAAAAGAGGAACAAACCTGCTGAAGCTTCTTACATAACAAACACACACACACACACACACACACAGACACAGGTACAGGCGTGTTGAGGCAGGCAGGTGTTCAGGTGCGTTACCTGTGAAGCAGAATGTAAATAACATTTCTACTGAATGAAGTTTTCACTGCTGAGCTCCACCAAAGTAACTGAGTACATTTACAGGTTTTAGAGACTACGTCCAGGTTTTAGACAGTCTGTGGGGGACGTCACGGAGACTACGTCCAGGTTTTATCTGTGGGGACGTCCCGGAGACTAAGTCCAGTTTTAGACAGTCTGCAGGGACGTCACAGAGACTATGTCCAGGTTTTAGTCTGTGGGGACGTCACGGAGACTACGTCAGTTTTAGACAGTCTGCGGGGACGTCACAGAGACTATGTCCGGGTTTTAGTCTGTGGGGACGTCACGGAGACTACGTCAGTTTTAGACAGTCTGCGGGGACGTCACAGAGACTACGTCCAGGTTTTAGACAGTCTGTGGGGATGTCACTGAGACTACGTCCAGGTTTTAGACAGTCTGTGTGGACGTCACAGAGACTACGTCCAGGTTTTAGACAGTCTGCGGGGACGTCACGGAGACTACGTCCAGGTTTTAGATAGTCTGCGGGGACGTCATGGAGACTACGTCAGGTTTTAGACAGTCTTGACAGCAGTTTAATTAAGCCGTCCTGAAACAGTCATGTAACGTATTCACAGAGGTGTGTGTGTGTGTGTGTATGTGTGTGTGGGTGTCAACGTACTCGACCCGAGCAGGTAAAACCAGACAGGTGAGAATCATCATCAGTGAAACATAAAGAGCAAACAAACGTTTAAATTCTCAAGACAAACCTGTCTGTGTGTGTGTGTGTGTGTGTGTGTGTGTCTGTCTGTGTGTGTGTGTGTGTGTGTGTGTCTGTCTGTGTGTGTGTGTGTGTGTGTGTGTGTGTGTGTGTGTGTGTGCGCGTCTGTGCTGTCTGTGTGTGTATGTGTGTGTGTGCGTGCGTGCGTGTGTGTGTGTGTGTGTGTGTGTATGTTGTGGGTGTGACATGAAACTAAAATAAAGCTGGATGTGGGTCACACTGACTGACGAGGATCAACAGGCTCAGGCTCTGCAGTAATTAAATATGAAGCACGGTGTAATTTTCAGAGCTGTGGAGACAAAAACACTTCAGGACGACGTGGACCAAGTCTGACGGAGACACGAGGGAGACGAGGGAGACAAGGACACGAGGACACGCCGTCTCTGCTCTCTCTCGCCTCTTTGCTTTTAATTGGCTCGTTGGCGTTACAGCTGATGCTACGTTGATTCCTCTGACTGAAGTTAACAGAAAGTTAAACACATGTTTAACTTAACAAAACATGCTAACGGCACAGCTGTAGCTTCAATTAGCACCACTGCTGTTAGCTCCGTGTCAATTAGCCAACAATGTACCAGTGACATAACAAAGCTAATGTTACGTTAGCTTTGTGTCCTGTTAACTGACATTGGATTGCTAATAGTTTAGCATGACTTATGTTAGCTCTGTGTTAGCTGACGTTGAAGTGCAAACAAGCTGTTTTCAGTTTGTTAGCAGTGAAACCAGATACGGTTTAGCTCCTCTTTAATTAGCGCTGCTCGCACAGTTCTGCACTTGAGACGCTGTAATTAGTGAATTTACGCAACGATACGTTGGCGTGTTAATCTTTGTACAAAGTGACCCGACAGAGAACTGTTTGTGTCACAGATAATCACAGACTGCAGACTCAAACGTTTAAACAACGTTTTCATTGGGTTCTGTCACAGAATAAGTAGAGATTCACTTTGAGGAGTTCTGATCAGCTGATATTTCTGACGTCCGTCTCGTCGGAGTCTGAACAGTTTGGTTCAGATCCAGAATGTATCGGCTCTGACAGTCTGTGAAAAAAACTGGCGATGACGACAGCAGCTGAGGTTTGTCTTCACTGGATCGTTACGTGTCGATTTATGATCGATTGATTCGAGCATATCTGATGACAGGTGGAGACAGATTTTAATAACAGGTGTGAACGATGACCCAGCAGCTTTCATCAGTTTTCATCGGTCTCTGAGACTTTTAGTTCATGTTTGTTGATCGATCTTCACCGAGCTGATCGATCGTCTGAATCCAAACCCGCCTCCTCCCTCGGGTCACAACCCGACCGGTCAGTCCGCTTTGAATTCCACAGCTCACCAGTTCAGCCTCTTTCTGCATGTTTCACATGTTTCAGCCTCTCTGACCCGTCTGACAGACACGACTCTGCAAACGAGCAGCAACACACTCAACCATCAATAATCAATCAATCAATGATCAATCGATCAATAATCAATCGATCAATAACAGCATCGTGGTTTCTTTGATTGACCCTCGATGTCACCGTCTTACGACACGTTCGCATGTCCAACACACAATCATCAGAACGTCAGAAGAACGTTTTAAAATAATAATAAAACTCAAATTCATCTTTAGTGCAACAGGGTGGGAACCACACATGTAGAGCAGGAAGAAAGTGAAATAATTCAAGAGATAGATTTCGTGTTATTAACATGATATCAATGTTTCATTATCCAAAGATCTCGGGCTATTCTGGTTCTATCGTGACACCTCAACAACACCCAGAACCAGAACCAGAACCAGAACCAGAACCAGCGCTGCCACCGAGACTTTCACCCTAACCACAAAGACTGTGCACGTACGTAGTTCCAGAGCTAAGCTCCTCAGACACACACTGAATATTCACTGTTATATAACACACACACACACACACACACACACGCTGATGATAGTGTTTAAGAAGACGTGTTGGATTATTCATGAACGTGATGAAGATTCAAATCTTCAGTTCGTTTAAACATTTTGACGTGACGAGCTGAAGCAGAACCAGAGAGAGACGAGCCGACCCGACAGAACCATCGAGCCCAGAGTCAAAGCTGAGAGACGACCCAACCCAACAGAACCAGAACTGTTCCTTTAAAGACTTCATGTTGCTTCACACGGAGAAATAAATCTGATCCATGGACAGTCTTTGTGTGAGACCACGTTCAGGTTACAGAACCCACACTGTGACCGACAGGTCCCCCGGGCGGATCCTGGTGGACCACCGGACCCAACGTCACTGTTGCCATGTTCAAAACTGAATTTGATGATTTTTTAAAAAATATAGTTTAATATAATATTATTAATGAGTGTTAATCTTTATTACTAATATTTCATTAATATTAAACATTATTTGAATATTTTGGATTTTGAAATTGTAAAATGTTTCCTGGTGTTTCTGCAAAAAAAATCAATTTAAAGACCGACTGCGACGTGGACACACACACACACACACACACACACACACACGCACAGACACAGACACACACACACACACACACTCCTGCAGGAACACATATGTAAACGCATGCATGCACACACCCACTTCAGCTGTAATAAGCAGGCTGCGTATCTGAAAAGAGGACGGCAGTGATTATGTAACCACACAACACACACACACACACACACACACACACACACAGTATAAACTGAATATTTTCCCTGCAGTAAACGGCTGAATCTGAATCTGAACCTGTTTCTGCCCTGGCTCTGGCTCTGGCCCTGGTTCTGGTTCTGGCCCTGGCCCTGGCCCTGGCCCTGGCTCTGGCTCTGGCTCTGGAGGATCCTCGTTATCACAGAACCCGTCTCTGGGTTTTTTAACATGTCAGAGTGGATTACTTCCCTTCACGTCTCTGCAGCAGCAGCTGCTGTTTGTCTGCACGCGACGTCGTCATGACGTAAACCTGCTGCACAAATTAAACAATGTGCTCGTTACTCTCACTTTAATCATCTTCAGGCTGTAATCAGTGAGAAATCTCCAAATGATTTACTGCGACTCCAAACAGAGACCAGAGAAAAATCAGAATAATTTCCTGTTAATGGACGAATTGATCTTTTTATCTCTGATGAAGGAAGCAGCTCAGTCAGGCAGCCGTTAGCCAGCATCAGTTGCAGCACAGACATTTGTCCACATGTTGACGGATAGATGATAATGTTAGCATGTCCAGCTAACTAGCGTAGCAACTAAGTGTACTTCCAATGCCGAGAGTTAGCATAGCATTAGCTAACTGCGTTACACTGTGGGAGGTTACTGAGCTCTGTGACACAACAGGAAGCTTCCTGTCTTACCTGTGCAGTGTCCGTAACGTTTTCCCCGCCACGCTGTCGAGCACAGAGAGGGTCAGGTTGTCCGGTGTGGCCGGGAGGAAGAGGCGCTCCCTCCTCCTCCTCCTCCTCCACCGCTGCTGGTCTCTGTGATCAGGCTGGCCTCGGAGCTCTGCTCATCACTGGACAAGAGACGGACTGCGGACGTCCCTCCTCCAGAACCGCGAAACCAGATCCAGAGCCGTTAGCGCTGCTGGGCACCGTGACCAGACCGGTCCCCTGTGGCTGAGGGCCAGGAGGGGGGGTCCGTCACCTGTCAGGACTGAGAGGGAAGGAAGAGTTTTATCAACCAGAACATAAACAGACAGACTGTCTAAAACTGGATGTAGTCTCTGTGACGTCCCCGCAGACTGTCTAAAACTGGACGTAGTCTCTGTGACGTCCCCGCAGACTGTCTAAACCTGGACGTAGTCTCCATGACGTCCCCGCAGACTAAAACCTGGACGTAGTCTCCGTGACGTCCCCGCAGACTGGCCTAAAACCTGGACGTAGTCCCCCGTGACGTCCCTCACAGGTTTCTGAAGAGCCGTTGGAAGCTCAGTGTGGTGGCTCTGGTCGCCGCGATGTTTGTAGTCCTGTCTCTTGCACGTCCGGGCTAATCTAAAAATTGACCTGTCAATCAAAGCGTCCACGCTCTTAATCCTGCATAACTTTAAGCCTTAATATAATCTGAACAGGTGAGTTGTATATAAATTCACCCTCAGTACAGTTGTCGCGAACGGGAAATTAGCTATAGAGACCAAACTGTTTTTGTACCAGGCTGTAAACATGTTTATTTCTGCTGTGAAGTTGGACATTTGAACATGGGGACTTATGGAGACTGCTCACTTCTGGAGCCAGCCTCAAGTGGACGACAAGAGGAACTGCAGTTTGGGTCTTCACTTCACAGACAGGTTGTTTTATTCACATGAACTGGAAACTGGTTAATCTGGACCCCGGGCCAAAAGTTATGTCATCCAGCATGTTTCATAACATAAATATTTAATTTAAACGGCAGTTTTCATCCAGAAAAACATCAAAAAACCTGAAAATGAACTTCTGATTGCTGCCACACTGCCTGACCTGTCCGTGGTTTCAGTCCTGAGAAAACCCGCCCCACGTACCCTCCACCTGAACACCTCACGAGCCTGGCCGCTCTCCGGTGACGTCTCCTGAAGAAAGGTACGACCCGGGACAGGCAGCCCCTCCGGCAGGACGCCCGAGTCCCCCGCTTGCCTTGTCCGCCACCCCGCCAACAAAGCCCCCGGCCCGGGTCAGCGCCGTGGTCTGCTTCTTCAGGAACTTCTCCAGCGGTTTCATCCCCGCCGGCATGGTGGGACGCTGGTAGAGATACAGTGATGGGGGTGGAGGTGCAGGGTGGATGATGCAGAGAGACGGAGGTGGGGGGGGGGTTCGGGGGGAGGGGGTGTCCTACATCATACAGGCCCCGCAGGTCAGGGGTGGGCAGGTGAGGGCGGGTGTGACGGACCCTCCGGACGAGGCTCTGCAAGAACAAGCCGATTTTAACCCATCTGTGGAGGTGGAGGTGGAGGTCGGTGCTGGTGGGTGAGTGGTGGAGGTGGGCGGTGGAGAGAGCTTCCTCTATGTGCTGTCGGATGTCACCCGCAGCGCGACGAGGCCCCGCTCTCCTCCCAGAGAGGTGCTCCGTGTAGGCCGCAGCGCTCGGCCGCTCCTCCCCGGCTGCACCGCGTCCTCTCCCCCGCCTCTCCTCTCTGCTGCAGCCGCGCAACACCGAGCGACCGAGCGAAAAACCTCCGACCCCCGGTCTCCGGGAGGGGAACGCGGAAAACCCCTTCGGGTTTTTCTCCCGTGATATGTCCGATGAACCACATATAATCCCCGTGTCCGCTGCAAAACCTAGACACACGCAATGGCGAGGCAGCGCGGGACCCCGAGAGCTCATCGGAGAAGCAAAAAAAACCCCGGAATATGAACCCAGACGGCGCTCTTCCCTCTCTGCAGCTCCCCGGTGATTCCTCCCGAGGGGGAACCAGTACACCGCGTCTGTGTCGGGTTTCTTCTCCGTGATATGTCCGATGAATGCTCGACGTTACCGGATTATTTTCACCTCCGCGCACACCTGGAGGAGGAACAACCCGCCTGGACCCGGTGCGTTTGTGTGTCGTAGGTTTTCTGAGCAGCAGCAGCAGCAGGCAGCAGCAGCAGCAGCCGTGTTCGTCGCTCTGTTTTCAGGTCAGACACTGCAGAGGTTCCGACGGTCCGCCCGCCTCACGGTCCCCCCATCAGGCTCAGTACACCGCCAGGCTCTCTCCACCTCTCTCTCTCCCCCCCTTTCTGCTAAATTAGTGGAATGAGAAGTGACTCGTAACATTCCACACTCCTCCCCCTCCTCCTCCTGCCTCACCCTCCCTCCCACTCCGCTCTCATCTGCTGCAGTTGCGCCCCTGACACACCGACGTGGACGCGCATGCACACTTACTTCCAGTGCTGTAAAATTGATGGAAATGAAAAAACCCCTGACGACAACGTAAAAAATACTCGATTACTCCAGCAGAGAAAAGTTACTGCAGCCGGCTCCTCCATTATGTCCAGAGAGGCTGCTGAGCCCGGTTACATTGCCCGCTCACCCAGCTCCGGTTCTGTACATCGGCTCCGCTCCCCTGACCCCTGACCCCTGACCCGGCCCTGTAAACTTCTTCAGCTTCTTCTTCTTTTCTTCTTCTCGGCTAACAAACTGAGCTAGCATTGGCCAACAGCAGCTACAGTTGTCAGCAGTTTACTTCACTGTCCATCAGGAAACTCTGTAAATCACAGAGTTGATCTGTGACAGGAAGTTCAGCTGAAGATAAACGACACAAACGTTTTTTATTTCTGTTGTCGCTGATTTCGTCGTCATATTAAAGGATCGGTGTCGGACACGCTGACCGCAGACTCATACATGATGAATGAGCTGCATCTATAAACAGTCATTAATAAAAAGTGACTGCAGCTTCAGCCCAGTTCACCGTGACGACACACCAATGACACAAAAACAAACACACAGCCACACGACAACACACCAGAGTTATAAGAAACAGATCTGATCGTCCACACGGGGACTGCAGGTCGAACCCTTCACCAACTCATTAACCCAACATGAGTTTGATGGCAGGTAAACCAAACACAGATCACCTGAGGACGGACACACTCTGAAAGTTTATCAGCCTCACACGTGTTTATCTTCCCACCGTATGTCAACCAGCAGATGAACACCTGTCGAGTGAGAAACGCCTGATCACATGACCGCCGATCCACACTGACCTGAACAGCAACATGTAAAGGTCTGCAGGCTATTGATCCCCGACAGTCACGTGACCTTAATTGATCTGTGTGTATGCGGTCACTGTGTGTGTGTGTGTGTGTGTTGTAATCCGACCATGTCTTGTCACAACAATCAGCTGAACAGCAACTGTAACTGGAGACACATCTTACTTCAGCACACACACACACACACACACACACACTGACTCCACTCATCATCATCATCATCATCATCATCATGGTCCTCCTCTCGTATGCATGGTCAACTCCTCCTGGAGGAGCAGTGTGCAATATGTCGCCGTAAACAGACACCTCCTCCATCATGTGACTGAACACAGGGAGGAGAAACTCATCCACCTTCATGCCGACACCAACCCTCCATCAGGTCTTCACCCTGAAACTGATTGACTGACGATGTGGGGACGTTCTTTCTTTTATACCACAAAAAACAGGTCGGTCCTCGTACTGTCTGTAAACAGACGCACGTCCCCGCAAACACACACACAGCAGATAACTGTACGCTGCAAGCTAACGTCATCCTGCAGCTGCAGAGTGGGAATAGTAATACTAATAAGTCTGACAACTATATGATATACTAATAAACACTAATAATACAGAACAAAAATTGTCACTAATACAAAAACAAAATGTGAATTTCTGCATGTATTATATTCTATATCATTATATATCATATTGTTATATTGAGGATAAACAGCTGGTGGACTAACAGCTGCTGTTCTTCTCTCTGTGTACAACTTCAACAGCTGACACATCAGACGGCCTCTACTCGATTATCACAACCAAAATAATTTAACTATTTACATGTTTACTCTCTCTAAATCCTAGCTTCTGATTGGTCCGTTCAGTCATGTGATCCGACCAGCACATATTACAATGTTATATCGATATCTATAGAAGTTAAATTCATCTTTACTTTGAGTATTTTTTTTAAGTTAACTCAAAATACGAGTGTACAAAAAGAACACAGAGTGGGAACCACACATACAGAGCATAAAGAAAGAGGGGCTGCATTAATTACAGAATATGATCGTGAGTGTATTATCCAACGCGTTCATCTCACCGTAATCATCAATACTCATATCGTGAAGATTGTTCAGATTGGTGTTGGAAAGTTATAAAAATTGTTAGTTTAGCGTGTAAAACACGTACAAACATCAGAAGAATGAACGATATTATAAACGTCAAATGTTTCCACATTGGAAGCGTCTCAGCAACATAAAAATCATATTTAAGAATCAGACTGACGGGTTGTTCAGTCACGTCTGTTACAATAATACAGTCAAACTGTGTGTGTGTGTGTGTGTGTGTGTGTGTGTGTGTGTGTGTGTGTGTGTGTGGATTCAAACAGTGTGTTCAACGATCAATGAACGAGTGTGTAACAGGCCGGGGTTGACTGTTTGTGTGTGACATCAGCAGGTTCTTCTGCACACGCTCAGTGGCTCAAGGGACAGACACATACGCAGATGTTACGTGTGTGTGTGAGTGTGGATGGTTTGTATGTTCTGAGGTCATCAACACGCTAACGGGAAACAAAGTGATCATATCAGTGAGCTGCAGAGGTGTTGGTGACAAGATGTTTGCTCCTGCTTAAACTTTTTATTATATTTATAGAATATAACCTTTTCATTCAATCTGTGCAGCCATTTGTAGTTCTCATATTTTTATAAAACATTTTTATTTCTATGGTCGCTTTCTATTCTTTTATATAGTTTTTGTATAGATGTTAGCACGGGTTAACTTAACAGTTATATATTTATTTTCTATGCAAATGTTTAATTTTGCTACAAATGTTTAATTTCTGTGTACATTTTTTAACTTTTAGAGTTTAACTCATGCACATTTTTAATTTCTCTGTAAATATTTCAGGTCAATTTGAGCGTATGGTTGCTGTGTTATAGGTTAATTCTAATGTATGTTTAATGTGTTTGCATGCTGCTACTGGATGCTTGAATTTCCTTCAGGATCAATAAAATATCTATCTATCTATCTATCTATCTATCTATCTATCTATCTATCTATCTATCTATCTATCTATCTATCTATCTATCTATCTATCTATCTATCTGTCAGTTTGAGCAGCAGTGTATTTCATTATTATTCAAACATCATGTCTGACCTGCTAAACGACTCAGGTTACACCATTATATAAAGATTTATATTAAAAATACAGAAGGAAGAAATAAAAACAAGATGTGAACAAAGAAAATATGACGATGAAAGAAATAAAGAACAAACAGGAAACACGAAGGTAGAAAGGAAGAAATAAAATAAATAATATAAATATATATATAAAATAAAAAAGAGGTCAACGCTGCATGTGAGAGAAAACGCTGACGTACGAGTGGTCAAGGAGCTGCTACATCATCGATAATGAGCCAATTAGAAGGCAGCAGGCTCCACTTCATGTTCTCAAACCTACGCGGTTACATCATCATCTACACTCAGCTGTCAATCACATCACCATGGTTACCGTAGGGCATGTGACCAATCAGGAGCAGCAGCTGAGACGAAGTAAAAAGAGAAAATCCTCAATTTCATCTCAACTCCTCCTTTCCTTTCTCGTTTCCTCCCTCCTCCCTTGTTCCCTTCCCTTCCACACTTGGTGTGTTCGTGTGCAGTAAAAGGATGAAGCGTGCTGTGGGCTCCGTGTTGGAGGCTCGGGCAGTTAAAGGGTTAAATCACACAGAAATGTGCGCCTGCTCCTTTAACAGCTGAGCTCCTCTTTGTGTTCAGTAGCTGCTGCTGAATATTCATGAGCAGGAGGGACTGTCTGTAAGCTGATTGGCTGTCAGAGCCTGTCAATCGCAGAGTTTACATAATGGCTCCCCTCCCCCCTCCTGTTTATGAATATTCATATTAACGGTCAGAGCAGGTGTGTGTGTGTGTGTGTAAAAAAGAAAGAAAGAAAGAAATGAGGTACAAAAAAATTAAAACCTGGAGATCTTTTTGTTTTAAATCAACATTTTATAACTTTCCTCTGATAAACGAACGTCTGTTAAATCTGTTGATGCTTCACTGACTGACTGTGCTCACACTGATGCTGCTGTTAGCTAACGTTAGCCTCAACTCTGGACCAGCGCTGGCCTCGACTTGGACCAGCGCTGGCCTCGACTCTGACCAGCGCTGGCCTCACTCTGGACCAGCGCTGGCCTCGACTCTGAGTAATGTTAGACTCGACTTTGTTTAACATTTACATTAAAAAGAAGAGACGTCACATGATCATTTTTATTATTATGATCTTTATTGATCTTCTGAGTGGACGACAAACAAACAGAAACAAAACCATCGATGCACTCTATCATCATCATCATCATCATCGTAACATTGAAACAAACAAACTGCCGTCACAGTGAACACAGTGTGGTCAGCTCAGGTTAACAGATATGTCAAACTGATCAGCGGTCAGCTCACCTGCAGCTCAGGTGAGTTTAGTATTTAAAACATGAAGAAGAAAGTTAGACGATGTTTCATGGACGACATCGAGAAGATTCAGAATCGACCGATAACAAAACGAGCTCAAGTTAATCGTCAGTCTTCTGAGCTGAAGTGAGCTGAAGCTGCCGTCAGCTTTAATGAGGAAGGATGGATGGACACCCCCGCCTCCCCCTCCCCTACTCCTTCTGAAACACGACCATCTTCAAGTTTTCATCGTCTCTTTTTGTAAATTAGAAATTAAACTCCGCGCCATAAATCAGGGTGGTAACACGCCGTAATACTGCTGGTAATAATTGTTCAGAATAAATCAGATATATGCAGCCGGACCGGAGCTTCAGAGGTGTCGAAGAAACTCAAACCGACGCTAGTCATCGTGGATATCGCCTTCATTTTCAGGTGGTCGCTAACTCGATACCTGCACTCGCTACGTTAAAGGACTCGGTGCGGTTCCAGTTACAGACAGGGAAGAGACTTTGAGGAGCAGCTCCATCAGAATCGAACGCTTTAGAGCTCGTCGAGTCCGGCGTGTTTTTCTGACATCGCAAAACGTGACGGAGGCGGCGGCTTCATTTCACGAAGAAAGACGAACACCAACACGTTGAAACATCTCTCTGCAAGACTTCGACTTTAGTCCACACGAGTTTCACCTGCTTCCCAACCAAGCAGTGTGTCTGTTACTGACGTGAATATAAACAACGCTGCATGAATATTTCTGATACATACTTTTAGACGAGCCGACAGACTGTAGAACTGTTAGCTCACTGCACAGGGACTGAAAACGAGACAAAGTGTCGCCGCTCAGTCACAAAGACGTACAGCAGGTCACCTGATCGACAGACAAACGGAGTCGCCTTCTTTGTCGGGTTGAACTCGTAGGTCTGATCTGGATGATGCTCTTTTATTGTGAAGTGAAGCAAACAGGAAGCAGAGAGGAGAAACTTAACGAGCATCTGTGGTTACCTTCATGTCTGAAAACGGACAAATCAAAGTGGTTTCCTGCGCGTCTTTACGCCTTGTGAACACGTGAAACAAAGAAATTTATTACTAATAAAAAACAAACAGTATTTAAATGAAACAAACAGTGGGGAAGCAAAAGCCAGCTCCTTTGTTCGCCTCTACGTCTCTACATTACGTCCACGTTAACGTTGGAGTCCCTAAGGGCCGATGCGTCCCAGCAGAAGCTGACTGCTCTGTAGATCTACGAGTATTAGAATCTGTGTACTGCTAAAGTTTCTGTTCAAGCTTCTATATACACATTTTAGATTTCTATGTACAGCAACAACAAACGGGCTCTCTCTCCGACCGGGCGCATCAATTTTTGTGCAACTTTTCGTGGTCGTTAAAGAGTTTTAAAGGGCGGCGCCGGGCCGGGTTTGACAGCACACAGTGAGAACAGCCGCACCGACCGCGCCACGGGAAAACCTTCGAAGCTCGACAGAACCGCCACAGAATCCAGTCCAACACTGTCGTATGCCAGTGGTGTTTGGACCATCTTGTTGCCATGGTAACGCCGCTATTTGCATAAACTGTGTGAAAGAAGGCTGGGGTTGGCTACGATGTGAAGAAGTTGAAGGCCACAGTCCTGCGTTAAGTGAATCTGGATTGGTAATCTGACCTGCAGCAGTTTGCAGACTGGACCGGGTTTTAGCCTCGTCACCTGCCTCGACTTCCACCGGGTGCTGCTGTGACAAAACGTGCAGAGCTGATCGCAGCAGGAAGTCAGTTCAATTTTCAAAATAAAATGATATTAATGTACATACTTCCCTCGGGGCAGATTAACCAGGAAATAATCTGAGCAAGTTAACAAAGTCTGGAGGGAAACGACCAGAACATTCCCAGAGCCGCGCCCGTTGAGTGGAGCTGACAGTCCACATGTGGGATCACGGCTGCTTTCTAACACGTGACGCTGCAGCTTCAGGAATAAACTGTAGATAGAATTCTGCTTTACGAGCGCCGCCTGGCTGCAGCTTTTTAATGTATTTGATATCTTTAAACATCTTTGGGACATCATGAGACGGCCTGAATATCTGAGCATATTTGAGCTTCTGGTCCGGGATCACGATAGGTTAAAGTGACGTTAGAGTAACGTTAGAGTAACGTTGCAGTGGCGAACGCAGAGCTGATGAATCCAGACAAAGAAAAGTTAATATCTGACGTGATCGGGAACACGTGGACGTTTTCAGAAGCACCGGGTCGGCGATGAACATTCAGATCCACACAAACGTCTCAGATCAACTGTTAAGCTCTCACGGTGGAAAACGACATGAACCTCCAGAGAAGAGCTGACGTAGAGGGGTGGAGTCACCTCCACCTCCACACACAAACCGTTTATATTGCCGCCAACGTCGAAAAAGGAACTCTCAAAGAAAAAAAACCTCAGACAGGACGTCACAGCTCTGATCCCAACGCGAGCTCCAACTGTGACTCAGCAGTTTCAGGGTCGGAGACACGCTGGTGGGATCAAAACCTGCGACTGCAGAGTTACAGAGCGTCCGATCGTGACGCCGGCGCACACGGCCGACTCGCCAACGGACCGCTACAGGGTCCAAAACAAAGAGAGAAAAAAAAAAAAGAGGAAAGTCTTTCCACCAGTGATGCTGTGGGTCACCTGCAGAGTCCGTCTTCACCTCCGTCCATCCACCCGTCTGTCCATCCACCCATCTGTCTGTCCCTCCCTCCCTGGATAAGGTTGATGGTTCCGTTGGACCCTCACATCCCTCCTACAGACACAAAACCATGAAAACAGTTGGTTTGTTTTCGACGATTCGACGTGAAATTTAAAGAATAAAAACAGAAAATGTTTTTACGCGAGGATGACGGAGACGTCACACATTTCAGGAATGTTTAACGATATTTGATGAGATGTGTCTGGTTTAATAAAAGCTTCATGAACACTAAGACGTGCTGGGCTTCCTGCCGCCCGTGCGCTCACCTGTAGCTCCGTGACTGAGAGTGAGGCTGAGACTGGTGGCGGGGAGGGGCGAGGGGGCGGGGTCACTCTGAGGCGAAGTGCACCTCCGGGAGGGGGGCTTGACGGTGACGGGCTGGGACGTGCGGCGGGGGGGGAGACGGCTTGGGCTGAGCCTGCTGCTGCATCGTGGTCGTAGTACGTCACGCTCCGTAGGTCACCTGGGTCTGACCCTGAGACATATTCAAAGAAATCCTTATTATACAGAGACGCCACAGGGCGGACGTGTCACCACGTGATCTACGCCGCCAGACTGATCCTGTGGACTCTCGGGTACATGGCGGGGCAAGGGAAGGTCATGACTCCAGGCGGAGGATAGAAAGGCTGTGGTGGTAGTAGCTGCTGTGGTTGCCCTGGCTACAGAGAAACAGGTGGGCCTCCGCACAGGGCGGGGCTAGCGATCGGACCGCCTGATTGGTGGGGATGGAGACCTGAGGAGGAGGAGGAGGACAGGTGAGCAGGTTGTACACAAACACTTAAGTAGTCGTTGTTCAAAGCGGAGCGGACACTGACCGTGAGGAGGTGCACTGGTTGGGACCAGCATGCCCTGGGGCGGGATGGGGGCGGGGCCATCCCCGTGGGCATAGATTGACCCTGATAGCGACACTGTGAGACAGGCAGAGAGAGAGACACAGAGAGAGACAGACAGGCAGGAGAGACAGACAGGCAGAGAGAGAGGTCAACAGAAATTCAAATAGTTAAAGTTTGACCTTACTGACCTCTGCTGGAGAGCAGGAGGAACTACACAAACTACAGAAACTACAAGTTCCAGCCAGCTGAGTGTGTGTTCAGTGACATCACACAATGTTTTTTTAAATGTTTTTAAAGACACAGCGTCGGTGTGGTTCTGGCCTGATGGTTCTGGTCTTACTGGGTTTATAGCAGTGTCCCTCCATCACCCCCAGGTGCATGGGGGTGCCGCCTCGGGTACGTCCCGCTGTCGTTGAGAGGAGTAACGCTTTGGCCCGGTTGGGAGCCGGTACCCATCTCCCTCCATGCCGGAGAACTGAGGCTGACTCCTCCGGGCATGTGCATCGGGTTAGGGAAGGCCTGTGGACACAAACACGGAGACGTTCACGGACGGAGAGGACAGATTCATGATTACTGTCTGTACTTCATGCTTCCTAATAATCGAGGATACGTTGATGTTCAGGCTCTGAAGTCACGTTGCGCTGCAGCGTCGCTTCTTGTTTTGCGGCCGGACGTTACACTGACGTGAATCAGCGATCATGAACCTACCTCTCATCTCAGAGCGCATGTAGATGTCGGGCTCTGACTTCCAGCTCTGTCCTGCCAGACTCAGTCGAGCTACGTCCTGGTCCAGCTCTGGTCATCGCCTCCACCACCTCCTCCTCCTCCTCCTGTCTGACTGGCCCTTCGCCTGCTCCTGCCCAGCTCTTCCTCCCCACGCTGCCCGGGGAGGAGGCGTTGTTCCCTCCGGGGCTGCCGAATTCCTCCACAGACGCCTGTTTGCCGCCCAGGTCGGGCGGGTCGAGAGCGAGTCTCGGCGAGCCAGCGAGTACGACTTTGCGCCTCCACCGGCCGCCGGGTGGGAGGAGAGGCTTCCCGATTGGTCGCTGCAGCTGATGACTGGGGGGAGGGGGTCAGAGGTGGAGGAGGAAGCAGCCAATCCTGACGAGGTCTGGCACGCTGCTCCCTCGCGTTGCTCCAAAGCTGCTGCCGGGCGATGGATTTGTAACTGCCCTCGGCTGTGACGCCGCCGTTACAACACGGAGGTCCTGTTCCCGAACGCTGGCTGACTGTGACGTCCTCGAGGACCAGAGGAACCGCCCCGCCCACCACCACGCCCTCCTTCCGGACCCTACCCCTGTCTCAGGTCTGTGTGCTCGGGTGGAGCTTTGGGGCCCTGCCGTTCTCTGGGATGCATCTGGGGTGCGTTGATTCATTATTCTGTACTACAGGGCGGGGAGGTGCATTTGATTCTGGTGGGGCAGTCTGCTGCGGGCGGGAGGCGGTCTGGAGGGGTTTGTTGCTGCGTGAGCGTGGGGACAGTGGGAGAGAGGAGGGGATGTAGAGGGGGTGGATGGATGAAGGTGGAAGCGCTCCTCGGTTCAGACCTCCTCCTCCTCCACTCTGCCAGGACCGGACCGGGACGCTCCCTCCATCTCTCCATCGTTTGTCTCTCCTGGGAGACGTACTCTTCGTCTGCAGGGAGACAACAAACCACGTTAGACTCAGTACATTTTATAGAAACCTCCTCCTTCTCCTCCCTCCTCCTCCTCCCTCCTCCCTCCTCACCTGGGCCTGCGCTGCCGGTACGATCGTCCTCCAGAGCCGCCACCGTTTCGGGGCCGGAGCCGTAGACGCGTATGAGCCCGCGGCTCTTGGGCGCCTGCTCCTCCTCCTGAACTTGTCAGTGCTCCCAGCGACTCCTCGTCCTTCCACAACTTCTGTTCTGGCCTTTTGGTCTTGAGAGGACGTAGACACAGGAAGTGATGCGTTAAAACCTGTCGCACTATCCTGAAGAGACGCGAGGTGAGCAGAGGCGCCCCCGGTGGTTTTAGGAGAACCATTACAGTTACAGACTGTCTTCTGAACGCCATTCAAACACATGAAGTCAAATGCTGATGCCGCAGTACTGACAGACAGACAGGACAGGACAGGACGTACAGACAGACAGACGTACCTCTCCTCCTCCTGAGCGTACTCTGACGTCGGAGCCCGAAGAACAGACCTTTCCTCGGGATGTAAAGCCGGGTTCTTCCTGTCCTCGTCATCGTCGAGCTTCTGACCAGGCTCCTCCGGCCTCGCCTCAGGGCTCTCTGTCGACTCCTGAGAGAGAGAGACAGAGACAGAGAGAGAGAGAGAGACAGAGAGAGAGAGAGACAGAGAGAGAGACAGAGAGAGAGACAGAGAGAGAGAGAGACAGAGAGAGAGAGAGACAGAGAGAGAGAGAGAGACAGAGAGAGACAGAGACAGAGAGAGAGACAGAGAGAGAGACAGAGAGAGAGACAGAGAGAGAGACAGAGAGAGAGAGAGACAGAGAGTGTGTGAGTGTTTATCAACTAGAAATCCAACATGATGATGTCAGTGTGTAACCATGACCACAGACGGAGTGTGCCTGAGTTCATCAGAGCTCAGAATGACTCGATATGATGAGTTATTGGTTGTGTGCATCACCATCAGCTCCTCCACAGAGTCCCGGGCCTCAGGAGGCGGAGTAGGACCACCATGATCACATGCTTCACCGTGGGTTTGATTCCTTCAGTAGACAATGTCAGCCGTCCTCTGTGAAATGTTTCTCAGTCCACCTACAGGTGCTTGGTCCTCTGTCCCTCAGTAGCTTCAAGGCAAACTGATCCTCGTCCTCTGAGACCAAGACTACAAGACCACAAGACTACAAGACTACAAGACTTGGAAGACCACAAGACCACAAGACTACAAGACTACAAGACTTTGGAAGACCACAAGACTACAAGAGACTACAAAGACTTGAAGACTAGAAGACCACAAGATCATAAGACGGCCAAGGCAAGGAATTAATAAGATCTACAAGACTTGAAGACTAGAAGACCACAAGACCACAAGACTACAAGACTACAAGACCACAAGACTACAAGACTTGAAGACTAGAAGAATTACAAGACCACAAGACTACAAGACTACAAGACTTGAAGACCACAAGACCACAAGACTTTAAAGAATTAGAAGACCACAAGACTACAAGACTACAAGACTAAGACCACTAAGACTACAAGAATTGAAGACAGAAGACCACAAGACCACAAGACTACACGACTACAAGACCAGGTAAGACTACAAGACTGCAAGACCATAAGACTACAAGACTACAAGACCATAAGACTACAAGACCATAAGCATTCTACAAGACTGCAAGACCATAAGACTACAAGACCGCAAGACTATGACTACAAGACTGCAAGACCATAAGACTAGAAGACCATAAGACTAGAAGACCATAAGACTAGAAGACTACAAGACTAGAAGACTGCCTTCTTCTGACAGGACCTCTGCTCATTGGTGTTTGTTTGAAGTTACTGTTCTTCTTTGTGAGTGTGTGTGTGTGTGTGTGTGTGATGTGTGTGTGTGTGTGTGTGTGTGTGTTCACACTTTGCCTCTCACAAACAGACGCTGAGACAGACGTATCTTTTTTTCACACTACAAGTTGATTTCTGATTTATTTCCCCAGGTTTATGTGTAAATATCTTCATTGTGGTCTCACATTATATACAGACTGGAGGGCTGGATCAGATCTCTCTCTCACACACACACACACACACACACACACACACACACACACTCTCTTTAGCCCTCTGTGCTGGATGTACAGGCGCAGTGAGTCTCACCTGTCCGTCCCCACTCTGCCTCTCTCCCTGCTTTGTGTCTCTTTCTTCAGCCTTGTTCTCCTCTTTACTCTGTCCTTGTCCCTCCCCCCTCTGTCGCCTTCTCCTCTCTCCTCCTCCTCACCGTGCTCCTCCTTCTCTCCTCCTCTACCTTCACTGGGCCATCAGCAGCAGTGGGGGGTTTGGGCTCGCCGGCTGCTGCTGGAGTCTTCATCGCTTAATGTTCGGCCTCCTCTTCCTCCTCCACTCCCTGAGGGAACACAGGAACACGAGGCTTCACGCATACAAACGCCCATTCAATGCACACACTGATGACGGAGCGCTGTGAGGGTTTTATTAAGAACGTGACAGTGAAATGTTTGAACAAAGTGTTTCATGTGTTTTACCTCTGGAATGGGAGCCGTTCCCTTCTGGATCTGCAGTCACCGTAGTCGGAGAGGACAGCTGGACAAACAGACAGAAAGCAGCGGTCATCAAACGTGGATTGGCCACGCCACGTCAGCTGAGCGTGAGCTTTGATGCGCTGACTTAAAGTCTTACCTTCTCCGACTCCGCTTTCACTCTCCTGCAAAAGAGAGAAAAATAATCAGCACCAAACACGAAAGAACACGGCGTTTCACACGGCGAGCTGAAAATCAGTAACGTTATCCTGACTTCACCTTTCTGTGTGTGTGTGTTGGACATACAGCAGGAGAAGAACGAAAATTTGGAGCAAATCTATGACTCACATGGAGCTCAAATAAACAGTCAGTCTGACAGACCTTGGCCAGCTGATCAGGTGCTCAGTTCACGTCTATGCTTGAGTCTGCTCAACTGAAAGACGCCGCAGCTGCCCCAGGCGGATGGAAGGAGAAACACTGAGACGATGGGATTTGTGGCTTCTCTGTCGACCGTGGAACAGGTGCTGAATGTAACCGCTGTGAAACAATCAGGAAAGAACTTTTTTATTCTCTGATTAACAACTTTATCGAGGCCGGGCGTCGCTTCTCCTCATTCTCTGTCTGTCTGTCTGTCTCAAAACCATCAGACACAAAACCAGATCAAACTTCATCGTGTTTCTATCTTTCAGTCAGACTCAGATTTAGAAGCTGCTTCATGAAACAAAATAAACACAACAGGTATCAGAGTTTAGACTGTAAAAATGCAGCCTGACGCGGTCGCTTGCAGCCAATCAGACGCTCAGACAGATCAAACTCTTCAGCACGGGTCCTTCTCAACTTCTCCACTGCAGGTCGCTGCAGCCAACGCCTGTACCACGACACAGAGCCGAGCGGAGGCCCGCTTCTGGGACGGCCCGGGACAGTGTCGGGGAGGTTTAAAACATTGGCTAGGACGGCTGCGTATCACGCCAAGCGCCGCCTGGTGGAATTTGGGGGTGACTGAACCTCACTGGCTCTGTCAGGTTACTCTTTGACATGAATGAGACAGGTGTGTTGCTGTTTTTTTATCTGACACTGCTTCCTGAATAGAAACTGTTCTGTCCTTGTGGTCTGACTGTAACAACCAAACTCATCAGACGAGCTGCAGTCCATCTGGACACAAACAGCAGGTTCTGTTTCTAAGTCAGAAAACACAGAGTAACAAATAAAAAGCAGAACATATGTTAGAACGGTCACAGCCATGAACATGTGCTCTGTCTGTTTATGTCACATGGTCACTGTGTTACTGTACTGTGTGAACTCCGCAGCTCACGCCGAACCGAGCCCGAACCCGAGCAGCACGGAGCCCCCCTCAGGCAGCTTCTCCTCAGACCCGTCTCCGTGGCGCACGATGGTCGCGGTAGCAGTATTAGCCGGTCCTTAGCGGTGTGTGTGTTAAAACACACACACTCCTCCTCCATACCTGCACACCGACACCACGTACACACCTGAGGCGGGACTCCTGTCCTCCTTCCTCCCTTCCCTCCTCGGCTATCAGCTGATTTCTCACGCCGCCAGCTTCCGATTTTTCCGTAAAAGTTCACTGAACACGAGCCGGTGTTACGGCTAAACGTGCGACCCCCGTAAACGCGCCCCCCCTCTCCCCCGACTGGCGCCTTTTCGTCTCACAAAGCGGGGAACAAAACGACAAGAAAGGTCAACTTACTGTGTGTTTATCGTCATGAACGAACCGACCGAACACACCGAGAGTGAGAGCAAACATCCAGAGAGTCTGTCCGTGAGACAGGAGTGACGACATCAGACAGCTAACCTAACGGCTAACGTGTCTGACGTTAGTTTCCTTCGAGCCAACGCCTCTACCGTCGGGACATCCCGGTGTTATGTGGAGAGACAGACGGTTCCACAGCTCCGTTATTCCCGCCACGGTAACCGTAAGAGAGCGGGGCCTGCCCCCCGGGAGCAGCTTTCCAGGCCGCAGCGGTGTGCTGCTGCCCTTGGCCGGACACGGAGCGGTCAGCCCGAGGAGCTAACCGTTAGGCTAATCACTCACACTCGGACTTCCACGTCGCTTCTTTCGCCTCCACTCCGGGTCGCTGTCGCCTCGGGCGGGTCGGGTTTTCTCGCCCGGCTCTTGGTCGCCGGGGAGCCGGACCTCCCACTGTCCGAACCTCGAGCCGGACTCGTCGTCGTCCCCGCTGTCCTGCGACGCGCGCCTCCTCCTTCGCCGCCGGTCCGCCATCTTAGGTCTGTCGAATGGTTGGAACTGGAAGGACGCAAGGGACTGTGGGTAGACGAGTTCTTCTTCGCGATGTTTTTTTGGGGGGGGGCGTCGTTAAACACCTGGTGTTTTATCTACTGCCACCTAGCGGAGACTACAGGGAACAGCACGTTTAATTTATTAAAATGTTATTAAAAATAAATAATAAATTTAAATTACAGAAGTATCATCAGCAAAATAATTTAACGACACAGAGAGGAGAAACACACACAAACACTGATTATAAGAAAATTTTATGATAAAATATCATAGAATCAGAACTGAATCGCTTATTGACCAGGTGTAACACACACTCCGTGCTCTCAATTGTACATACAGGTATAGACATAAGTACAGTTTAAAAGACAAGGGACAGGTAGTTCTAAACATGAACATAAAAACATAAAACATAAACATAAAAAATAACTATATACATATTTCAAAGGTATATAGGCATAATTATAGATATATATTCACATGTGTATCTATCTATAGACATTTGTAAACTGGTAAAGGACTGATGATGGTGCAGGGAGGAATAAATATGATTTCTACAAACGGTCGTGTTCTGTACATGAGGAAGGTGGATATGACAGTATATACATATCTATGTGCAACAGACTGAATTCAAACTGGGATAAATAAATCACCTATACTGCACAGGTGTTGCACAGGTGTACAGAGTAATGTTATTTCCAGGGCCAAGCTGATCACAGAGACAGTCTGTGGGAAGAAGCTGTTCCTGTGTCTGTTTGTTTCAGTGTACAGAGCTCTGGTAGCGCTCCTAGAAGGGAGGAGTTCAAACAGGTTGTGTCCGCTGAAGGGTTCGCAGAGATGTCCCGGGCTCTGGGACAGATAAGCCCTCTGGATGGAGGGCAGGTTTGAAGATACCTCGAAATGTAGCAGTAGTAGAAGATAGCATCAAAGGCACTCAAACTGTACAAGGAAGAAATAGTAATGTTGTTGAATAAATGCTGGTTCGTTAAAACATTCACAACCTTTATCAGACTCTAGGTCTGTGGGTCAAAGTGTTAAATTACTGGGACATTTGATTAATGAGGACGCCCCGTCACAATCAGGTTCAGATGGTTTATTGGATCAACCATTACAGTTAACAACCATTCAGGGAGTTAGATGAGTAGAACTAATAAAGTTTAAATCAAGTCATGGGAGGCACACTGAGACAAAAACATGCTTTTATTGTGGAAAGTTTTGTCTGGCCAAGAAACGCTCCATGTATTACAGCCTGTACCTGATGATGTGATGGCCTCATACGTCACATGACCTCACCTGACCACCAAGAATCACCTGATCCAAACCCAGCTGAGATGTTTTGGGGTAGGAGTCGGTCTGCAGAGTGAAGGCAAAGCATATCTGGGAACTCGCCCGAGACTGTTGGAAAACCATGTGAGGTGATTGAGAGACTGAAGAGTGTGCACTAGCTGTGCATCAAAGAAAAAGGGTCTATCTCTGCCAGCGTGACTCAGCGTAAGTCATCGAGCCGCCCTTTAAGGACCGCCGACAAAAATCCTGAAAACTGGTGAAAAACTGTTTGAACTCGAACCTACATGTCAGGTAATACATCGCCCAAGTCTTTTCACGTGTTTTTCAGGAAACTATTTCCCAACAGATGAAGTTGCTTGGAAAGAAATCTCAGAATTCAGGTAAACGGTTCATCCGCCTGCTCAGGAGTGTAGGTCATTCATTGATGTCCTCGGACTTGGAGACACTGATTCATTCATTTGCTGTTCATAGCAGCATATCATAGCACTAAAAGTTTGATGTTCTTCATGAGCAGTGAGGACTCGGTACGCTTGGTTCAAAAAGTCATTGTTCATCTCTGCAGGTTTAGTCTTCTTTTGTCTTCATGAGGATCACATCTTAGAAGTTTCATCAGCTTTTTTAACCAGGTTGGATGCTACACTGACTTGTAGCTCTTCCTCTCAGCAGATTCTGAGGTGACTCACCTGCCTGACCAGCTTACTTCTCTGCATGCTGTCATTTTGTCTTAATTTGTACTTTATATTACTTTTAAATGTCATGACAGTTCCAAACAATGAGTGATTGTTGTTTTCTGTTGAAGAGCATGGTGTCTTAACTGCACCATATTTAGTATTCATTGCTGTCATTGTAGAGATATAGGACACAGTCATTTCTCTGACAGTGTTTTTTAACATTCTTTTTATTGAACATTTTCCAGTTTACAACAGTCCAGTACAGTGCATACAAAGTATATGAGACAGGCAGCACGTCCAAAATACAGAATACATCTACAGCAATGATCTCAAAGGTCCTTGTTAGGTCTTACATTTCAGGCAGTTGCACTCTGAGTTCCCAGGTACCTTAACACTTTGTCAAACCTTGCTGTAAAGAGGTCATTCTGACCGTTAATACGAAATCTTAGTCTTTCCAGAGAAATATAATCTGATATCAAAGACTTCCACAGCTGTATTGAGGGAGGTTCATCTCCTACCCATTTGTTAATAACAGCTTTTCGGCCCAACATAAACAAGAAGTGTACAGTGTTCTTTTGTGATCTTAGTGAGTCAGGGATATATCCCAATAAACACAATATTGGGCTAGGCTGTAATTTCTTCTTAACTATCAGGCTAATCTCGTCACATACAAATTGCCAGAACCTTTGAATCTTTTCACATTCCCAGAGGCAATGAAATCTTGTCCCTAAAATAGTCTTACATTTTGGGCAATTTGGAGAGGCCCCCACTGTATATTTACTATACATATATGGAGATACATAAACATTCTGTAAAATATTATATTGCATTTCTCTGAATCTGTTACATATGGATATTTTTGAGGGTAAAAGCAAAATTTCCTCCCACATTTCATTGTCTATCGTTTCCAACTGGGTCTCCCATAGTTTCCGTAGGAATGATAGCCTGTCTGTTTTCAAACCTTGTAATCTGGAATAAAATTTGGAAACAAAGCGACCTTGTTTAAGACTATCTAAAAGAGTCTTTTCTAATGAGTTAAAGTCATCTGGAAGATTGAGAGTATCCATTTTAGTATACACATAATGTCTGACTTGGAGGGATTTATAATCTTTTGTTTGTAGTTTGTATGTAGCCTGTAATGATTCAAATGTTTTAAATTTTCCCCTATCCCAAAGGTCGTGAATATGGTAAATTCCTGCTTCATACCAGTTCTGAAAGTTAGGTCCAATGCTCCCTTTGGTTAATTCAGGATTATCAGTCAATGTTGTTAAACAACTCAGTTTGTGTTTAGTCCCAAATACTTTCCGTAAGGAATTCCAAGTACTGCACACATTGGTAATTAAAAAATTGTCTTTCATCATAATTGGTAATTCACTCTTACGTTTATCAAGTAAGTTGACAGGAGAGTATGGTTTAGAGAAGGTTGTTTCAATCTCAAACCATGGTGGCTTTGGTTCAGCTGTTGCCCATATCGAAATAATTCTGGCCTGCACCGAGGCCATATAGTCTGCAATGTTAGGGAGGCCCCATCCGCCTTGTTCTTTTGGCAATTGTAAAATATCTAATTTAATTTTAGGCTTCCTGCCAGCCCATATAAAGTCAGGGAGAGCTTTATTTATGTCTTTAATGTTGTTTCCCTTCAAAGATATGAAGAGCATAGATAGAGGGTAAATAATTTTGGGAAGAATTATCATCTTAATAAGGTTGATTCTGCCAAGAAAGGTTACAGGGAGCCTTTTCCAGCTCAACATCTTGTCTTTAATGTGTTTTACCATGGGGTTAACATTTTCAGCATAAAGTTGACTAATTTTAGGTGTTATTTTAACTCCCAGATATATGAATCCATCTGGTGCCCAGCGAAAAGGTTTAACAAAGTCAGGTTCATACTCATATGGAAAACCGAGAGGAATGATTTCAGATTTTGTAAAATTAACCTTGTATCCAGAAATCTGACCGAACTCTTTCACACAATTGACTAGCGCAGGTATTGAGCTTTGTGGATCTGTTAATGTCAGGAGGATATCATCCGCGTACAACAGAATTTTGTGCTGTGTTGTTCCTATCACAGTTCCCTTAATACTGGAGGTTTGCCGGACAGCAATTGCAAGTGGCTCTATAGCTAAAGAAAACAACAGAGGTGATAGCGGTGACCCTTGAGCTGTGCCTCTGTTAAGTTGAAACTGGGCAGAAATTAGCCCATTTGGTAAGACTGAGGCAGTGGGTATTTTATATAAAAGCTGTACCCATCGAACAAAGTCTGATTTAAAGCCAAATCTTTCCAACACTTCAAGCATATATTTACATTCAATACGATCAAAGGCCTTCTCCGCATCCATTGTTACTATAGCACTTGGTGTTTGATGAAAGTTAAGATAGTGAATGATATTAATTAAACGTCTTGTGTTGTTTGATGAAGTACGTCCCCCTATAAACCCTGTTTGGTCTGCATTAACTACATCAGTTACCACTCTTTCCAGTCGATTAGCTACTATTTTTGAAAGTATTTTAACATCCACTCCAAGTAGGCTAATGGGGCGATAAGAGGCACATAGCTCTGGATCCTTCCCTTTTTTGGGGATAACTATAATATGAGCTAAGTACATAGATTTTGGGAGTTCGTCCTCTTCAAAAGACTTGTTGAACACTCGTTGTAGTAGTTTGTTAATTTTGCTTCTCATCTTTTTATAAAACTGAGCACAGAGTCCATCAGCCCCTGGACTTTTATCTGGCTGGAGTGAGGAGATTGCTTTATCAATTTCTGTTATTGTGACGGGTCCTTCCAGCAGTTTAGCTCGTTCATCTGTTAACTGAGGTATCTGTAAGCCATCTAAAAAATTACTACTGGTAAGTGTATCGTTGTCCAGTTCTGAGGTGTACAGCGTTCTATAAAACTTTTGAAAACACTCATTAATCTTTGTATTATTTGTTTGACGAATTTGATCCTCATCAGATATTGCAGAAATAAAAGCTTTTGGGGGGAGTTTCTTGCAAGACGGGCTAAGAACTTATTTGGCTTATTCCCAAATTCAAACATTCTTTGTCTAGCAAACAGAATATCAGATTCAGCCTTCTTTGTTAGTAAATTAGTCAGCAGTAGTCTTGTCTCCTTTAACTCTTTAAGCACCCCACCTGATTTGGATCTGTGAAAATCTTCCTCTAATTTTTTTATTTTATTTTCAATTCGTGTTTGTTCCTGAGTGCGCTCTTTTTTCTTCTTACTAGAGTATGATATAATCATGCCTCGCATGTAAGCTTTATAAGCCTCCCACACCCATCTTGGATCAGAGTCATTGCAGTCATTAACTTCTAAGTAGAGGTCTGTCTGCGTTTCTAGGAATTTGATAAAGTCATTGTCGTGAATTAATTCTCCAGGAGAATGATCTCTCTGCGGGCCTAAGAGGCTGCATTTTCAGAGTGACAGGAGCGTGGTCTGAAAGGGCGATGGGTCCAATGTCTGACTGTTCTACTAAATGGGCTAGGTGTTCAGATATAAATATATAGTCAATTCGTGAGAATGACAAGTGAGGTGGAGAATAAAATGTATAACTTTTGTTATTAGGGTTCATGTATCTCCAACCATCGAGCAAGTTCAATATTTCAAGGAGATTTTGCAGTGCTCTGCCAGACTTTGACTGGTCTTTAAGAGGGGGGTCTTTATCTAAAGAGGGAGAAAGATAACAGTTGAAGTCACCCCCAATTATCATATTTGTACAGTCCATTTCAGCAATTTTACTAAGTAGGAAGGTCCTCATCATAGACATTAGGAGCATAAACATTTCCCAACAATACTGATTCTCCATATAGTTCTCCTTTTACTAGAACTATTCTTCCATCTGCATCTTTGTAACTATCCTTAGCTGCAAATGGCAACAATCTATGAACTAATATAATTGCACCTCTTTTGTTTGTAGAGTAAGATGTAAAATACACCTGTCCGACCCATTCCCTAAGATATTTTTTGTGCTCCTCCTCATTCAGATGGGTTTCTTGGAGGAATGCAACCTGAACATTTTCCTTTTTAAGATAGTTTAAAACCGCTTTCCTTTTGACAACATTGTTGGAGCCCTTGATATTCCAGGTACAAAACTTAATATTCAAAATAAAGTAACATTATACCATGCTGCATAGTCTCACTAACCCTATAGCATAATTTGAATGTGCTTTTAATCTGAAATCCTGCCTGGACTTGAAACACAAAACCCCAGAACAACCCAAGCAAAAACGAACTAAAGCTTGGATAATCCCTACCTAACCTGGCTAAAACAGAGCCAGGAATAACAAAAAACAAAAACCTTGTCATTAGCTATATCACTACAGCTGAGGGGGCAAATGAAACAAAGTGAGAGAAAAGAAAAAAAGAAAAAGTGTGTCAGGTCTCTCAATCTGGATTATGTCTTAACCATAGTTACCAGTACGTCAACGACTGTGTAAATAATAGTGATACACAGCAAACCAAGTAGACTGAAAAATATACATGCATAAGTGTGTTTGAAGTAAGATGAACAGAAATTATCTTAATGTTATATAGTACTCACTGTCCAATACACGAGTCTTTCTCTATTCATCTATATAAGAGGGGGCGGATGATATCATCATTCCCTGATTATAGGTCACTGGTTCGGAAGTGTCTTCACGTAGTCGTTGATTTCCTTCATTGTGGGAAGGGAGATCGGTTTTCCATTTGGAGGGAGAACCTTAATTACAGCTGGATACGCAAATGCGTATTTGATCCCCGCTTCCCGGAGCCTTCTGCGCGCGTCTGCAGATTCTCGTCTCTGCTTTACAATCTCCGCAGAAAAGTCCTGATAAAAGGACACTACTCGACCATCCGTGGAAACTCTGCCCTTGTTTCTTGCTGCACGTAAGATCCTCTGTCTGTCCGTGAAGTCGTGAAGCCTCACCAGGACAGCGCGGGGCCCCTGTCTGCCGGTGGATCCCAGTGGAGGTCCCACCCGGTGAGCCCGCTCAATTTTCAGCCGCTCCCCTTGCATGTCCATGTCCAAGACCTCTGGAATCCATTTCTCAAAAAACGCGGGTGGATTCTTCCCCTCGGTGCCTTCTTTCAGTCCAATAATTCTGACGTTTTGTCGTCGACTCTGATTCTCATAATTCTCGAGTTTTTCCATCGCTTTTTTCAACGCTGCCTCCACCGATTCAAGTCGTGGTGTATTAGCCGCTGCGTTATCCTCCAGGTCGGAGACTCGTTGTTCCACCGCCCCCAGTCTATCTACTATTTTGTCAAACTTTTCTGACCTCTCTGTGACTGGTTTCAGGATATTAGCGAGTGTAGTATCCAACATGTCCTTAACATTACGCGTCACCTGCTGAACCACTGTGTCTTCATTAGTGGGGCTGAAGGTCTCTTTTCCCGGCTCAGTACAGGATTCTGACTCTGTTTCGTCGTCTGGGTTAGCTAGCGATTCGCTAGCCGCCGACTTGTTGTTCCTTTTCTGAGTCTCTCTCTTTTTGGGCATGGTGAAAAAGTTGTCCAGCGACATGTCCGTCGACTCTGTTTAACTTTAGCTATAATTTCACCACAATTTTAGCAACGGGCAAACTGAGAAATATAGTTTAAATTAAATCCAGTGAGGAGACCGACCGGAGTGCGTCTATCCTCCTCGGTGCATCACGTGACCCCTCCCATTTCTCTGACAGTTTTAAAGTGAAGTCTGATGAGATGAAAGTATTCGTTAAAGAAATAAACTTATTTTCTCCTCACTTTCACTAGTTTCCTCATTAGAGTGCCTGATAGAGTAAAGAAGGCAAACTTAAGACTGACCGTACCTTTCCTTCGGTCTGTGTCTTCGGAGCGCTACTCCTCCTGTAGTTGTTACATTTACATCATGTCTCACAGTTTTCATGTTTGTTACGTTTCACATAGTTTTCATGTTTTGTGAAAAGGCCAGTAGAATGGCATATTTTTGTTTAACTGTATATATATTTACAACATATATATACATTTAACAATAACATCCAAGCAGTCACAATTTCCACAAGACATTTCACATACTTCATGTAACACAGTCAATTATACAGCAGTTATATGTGTAACAGTAATATGTAGTATTATAATTATGCAAAATCTGTTTTAATAGTTTAATTACCTGACATGTCCGGCCTCCTGAGTTCATATGTGGAACGTTTGAGACGTTCACATTCGTGGGTCCCCCTATAAATGTGCCTCATGCTTTTGCCTCAGCCCTTTTGCTGTTACTTCTTGGGAGAGGAGCTCAGGTTGATGACGGTTGACGGGAGGATTTTGTTGTTGTTTGAACCCTTTTGTCAGAATAAACGGAGATCGCCTCCAAAGATATCCTGGTGTGGGCCTCTTCATCATAACACAACGCAGACAACGTCAGAAAGTAGCCGGTTACATTCACACATTTAAGAAAATAAATAAATGAAATACACAAACACTCATACGTCAACACAGCAGTTTGAAGTTGGTTGTGCACTTTGATGTCTAAGAAACTCTTAAAGGTTTCCATACAGTCTCCAAGTCTGCAGTCCTTCCCCTGGTTATGTAAGTCAGCCTTTCCAACACAATATAAGTGTCATGAGGCCAGCATCATGACAGTTTTGGTGTTTGTTTTGGTTCTGTCTCTACCTGTTTGTCTGTCTGTCACCTCTTCTGGATCCACCTACCTTGCAGCAGCAGGGCAGGTGTGGAGTACACCTGCCCTGCTGCTGCAATCAAGCCACCTGGTCTTCATCAACTCATCACTCAGTCAGCATTTATTCCCTGTCCTTACCTTCAGTCTCTGCCGGATCGTCACTCTGTGAATACGGTTTGTTGGAGGAAGATTACTAGCGAGCTAAAGCTTTAGAACCTGTACTACTGTTGCCAGTCGGTGCAGAATTTAATCCTGTTTGTTTTCTGTCCCTTTCCTGCCTGCCAGCCCGCCCGCCTGCCAGACCTGCCATCACCTCAAGCCCTCCAGCAGTTATTCCCCGCCGGACCAGCTCTCAACTCTTCACGCTCCTCGGACCAGCACCCTTCCTTCCCCACACGCCCTCTTCTCAAATAAACCTTTTCTTTTGTCCCTCAGAGTCTCATTTGGGTTCCTTTGCTCAGTCGTGACAATAAGATGCCATTGTGACAGATCTCCTTGCCTTTCCCAATCAGCCTCTTGTATGTCTCCCTGAATATCCAGTCTCCATGCCTCCAGCCTGTCGATGGTGGACTCTTGATCATATGACATCAAAGCTGTATAGAATAAAGACATCATGTGATGTGCTGCTGGAGGGGCTGGAGAACGTAACTGGGCAGACCGATAATACAATTTCCCCCCTCATATGGCAGGTACAGCAGCCTGAGCCTCAGTCTAGACTTTTCGTTGTTCCAAATGAATTTACTAAAAATATTATTAGGCTTGTCAAAAGTGGGAAGTGGGAGTGGTTGAAACAGGTATAAACATTGTGGTAATATACTCATTTTAATCATGTTTACAAGGCCAGTCATTGATATGGGCAACGTCATCCATCGATCCAATGTCTCACTCACTTCATCTCTTAGTGGATCATAGTTAGTTCGAATGGTCATTTTAATTTCGGGGGTAATTTTGACACCAAGATGGGTGAATCCTTCCTTTGCATTAAAAATGTTTTTTTTTATGACGGGGTTCAATCTTTCTTCTTATTATTAATGTTACACCCAGAGAACCGCCCAAACAATTCAATGTGTTGTAATAGATGTGGGATACTTGATAGTTTAGTCAAAAAAACAAACACGTCGTCAGCATACAAAGATATTTGATGCTCCTGTTCTCCTAAACAGACGCCCGATACGCCCGTCTGTGTCCTTGTTGCCTAGTGGCTCTATGGGCAATATAAATAACATAGATGACAGAGGGCATCCCTGGCGAGTAGATCGCTCCAAGATGTGGCGTAAAGCGTTACGTACTTCTCCCGACCCGGAGCCCAAAGTTACATAGTGTGAGAACAGACGTACGAATGACAGAGACACCATTCACCTGATCACAGGTCAGTGCAGATCAACAGGAGGTCACAGACGTTTATCAGAGGAAAGTTATTCACGTTTCTTAAGTTTTAGTTCTTTAATTGAACTAAAGATGTTTTAAGTTTTGCTCTCCTGAGAATCTTTTTAGATAATCATATGTTTATTTTAATAGTTTGACTTACGCTGCAGATGAATGTTCTGATCCATGAAGGAAGATTTTATTTTTATCATTTTTTTATTACAGAAAACTTAAATCTGACACAAATGTTTCACTAAACATTTACTTCTGTTTTTCTAATAATCAACAATAATTCATTAATCTTTCCAGGAACATCACAGCTTCCTCTTACTCTCTGTCCAGGATTCAGGACTCAGTGGGACCAGTAAAATAAAGTGTTACCAGTTGTTCTGGTCTTTGTGGTAAAAACTGTGAGATCAGACACAGAAAACTAAAACAGTTCATGTCATGTCAACTCCTGAAGAGGTTTGAAGGTCAACGAAGGTCGAAGTGCTGCACAGAGGGAGGAAGGAGGGAAACTTCTTCTACAGTTTCAGTGTTTAAGACAGAACATCCAACAACTCTTCTTCTTCTTCTTCTTCTTCACAGCAGTTTAATGTAGCTGTAGCTCTTTAATAAGCTGACATCAGATCAGTCTACACATGATTATATATTTAATACAAACAGGAGTGAGACGACATCATCAAGGAAATAAACTCCACCAACAGGAAGCTGAATCAGTGCTTTTTACATCCAATACAAATCATGAACACAAAAAACAAAAAACTTCATGACATCACAACATGATGTCACATCATGACATCAGAGTATAGCGGTCAGGGCGAGCTACACGCACACGGTGAACTGTGTTCCATGTTCTGTTATCTGTTCTATATGTTCCATGTTCTATGTGTTCCATGTTCTGTTATCTGTTCTATGTGTTCCATGTTCTATGTGTTCCATGTTCTGTTATCTGTTCTATGTGTTCCATGTTCTATGTGTTCCATGTTCTGTTATCTGTTCTATGTGTTCCATGTTCTATGTGTTCCATGTTCTGTTATCTGTTCTATGTGTTCCATGTTCTATGTGTTCCATGTTCTGTTATCTGTTCTATGTGTTCCATGTTCTATGTGTTCCATGTTCTATGTGTTCCATGTTCTGTTATCTGTTCTATGTGTTCCATGTTCTATGTGTTCCATGTTCTGTTATCTGTTCTATGTGTTCCATGTTCTATGTGTTCCATGTTCTGTTATCTGTTCTATGTGTTCCATGTTCCATGTTCTGTTATCTGTTCTATATGTTCCATGTTCTATGTGTTCCATGTTCTGTTATCTGTTCTATGTGTTCCATGTTCTATGTGTTCCATGTTCTGTTATCTGTTCCTATGTGTTCCATGTTCTATGTGTTCCATGTTCTGTTATCTGTTCCTATGTGTTCCATGTTCTATGTGTTCCATGTTCTGTTATCTGTTCTATGTGTTCCATGTTCTATGTGTTCCATGTTCTGTTATCTGTTCTATGTGTTCCATGTTCTATATGTTCCATGTTCTATGTGTTCCATGTTCCATGTTCTGTTATCTGTTCTATGTGTTCCATGTTCTATATGTTCCATGTTCTATGTGTTCCATGTTCCATGTTCTGTTATCTGTTCTATATGTTTCATGTTCTGTGTTCCATGTTCTGTTATCTGTTCTATGTGTTCCATGTTCTATGTGTTCCATGTTCTGTTATCTGTTCTATGTGTTCCATGTTCTATGTGTTCCATGTTCTGTTATCTGTTCTATGTGTTCCATGTTCTATATGTTCCATGTTCTATGTGTTCCATGTTCTATGTATTTTTTGTTCACCATGTTGTTTTCTTTTTTTCATGTTCTAATCTAATTCAGATATTTCTTCACACTGTTGCCCATGAAGTTGGAATAAAATATGTCACCTCTTTTTATGAAATGATTGGAACAGTTGATTTATTATTTATAACTTTATTGATAAATTAGTTTGAAACATAACACAGTAAAAATGAAATGAAATGATGTGAATTAAAGAGGAATGTGTCTGAAAACTTCATGGGCGACGGTGTAAATGTTCCGTGTGCACTAAACAAAACAAAGCTGAAAAAGCTTCTCTGTGGAGAACATGGAGAACATGGAGAACATTTAAGTGATGATCCAGGTGGAAAGTGAACCGTGTCCGGTGCAGCTCCCCTTTAATACAGCATCAGTGTTAACATGAAGAGAACCGAGCAGAATGTCACTGAGAACAACAAAAAGAGATTCTGTGGAGCACCAGCCTGCAGAGGAGTGAGGAAGACCACGACGATGAAGGTTCAGGTCAGGTGTCCCTTCAAAATAAAAGTCTCACGTGTTAAATTATCTTTATTTATGACACAGTGACTCTCTATTGCTGCTCTTAATGTGAAGCCCGCAGGAAGTAACCAGTGTGCCACTGTAATTAAGATCATTGTTATTGTTAGTACTAGATTGTTTAATTTTTACCTTTTATTCAATTGTTTATATTGAATTAAAGGTAAAAAAAAATCATATAACAATTATTGATTTATTGACAGTTAACTAGCTAACAACGACAACGACAGACAAATTTACCCAAGCATTAGCAGCAGTGTTAGCATTAGCATTAGTGTGGGCTAATTGTTTTCATTAGTCATGTTTACATCAAACGTGTCAAACTGTCATTTACAGATTGAACTAGCTTGTTAGCTTTAGCTGCTATGTTAGAATTAGCTGCTACGTAAGCTTTGGACGTCAGCCTGAGAGTCACATTCAGAAATTTTAATGTTGTTAAGATGGCAAACAAACAACTAGCTTGTTAGCTTTAGCTACTATCTTAGCTTTAGCCATACTCGTCTTTTTTATGTACTATGTTTTTTTTCAGTGTTTTTCTTTCACATTTAAAATAACCAAACTGTTTTCTATCTGCATCCTGATGATAACGAACCTTCATTTAGATTAATTAACACAAACTGTGTTTCACGTCTCTGCAGGCTGTTTTTCAGAATAAACTTCTAACGTGTACGGTTCTTTAAAATGACAATTTCCTGTTCCCAGTGAGGCTCTCCGCTCAGGTCAGTTGTAGTTTTCATGCACACGCGTGTTTTCTGCAAACATGTCAAACTTCAGAGACTGCAGCTACGTCACCTCTGCAGCGTAAAAACCTCCTAACTCTAGCGGGCCTGTGTGGGCAGGCCTGGGATAGACTTAGGAGGTTTTCACAGGACACGACACCAATCTCTGTTGATAGGTTGCAGTGACATCATTAGCAGAGACACAGTGGAGCTGGGACTACGTGTCCCATCATGCCCTGGGACTGTCAGGCGGACAGTGGGTGGAGCCTCTGATTCAGGAAGTGTTTAAAGCTGCCGTTAAAGATCATAAATAAAAATATGAATTAAACTAAAACAACATTTCATGTTTGTTTCAAACATGTTTCGAAATAAAATTAAAAAAATTAAAATCTTCACAGTTTGTTGTTTATAGAAAAGAATGCTTCCTGTTCCTGTCAAAATAAAAGTCGTAAAGATATTTAAAATAAGAACAAGATGCCATGTCTCTGCTTTCACCCCCAAAAACTGAACTTCATTAAAAAAATGAATTTAGAGTCGTTCAGGATATATATTATAATATAATAACCTTAATCATTAGTGTTAATGTGTTCATTAATCCACTTTGACATCAATTTTTATATAAAACAGATCAACTCTCTACAAATAAAAATTATTTATAAGTTATGAACTTCCTGTCTTGTGTGTACGACATCTTAACTGGCTCCTTAAATTATAATTTGATATAAAACAAACACTAACGTTTGATCATTTTAACTTCCTGTTTAGTTTTTATAAATAACACAACAGATAGAGGAACTGCTTACTAACATTTGTAACCAGAGCTTTCATTATAATCTCAGGGACTTCATCAGCAGGGAAATATTTAATCTAATTAACATCTAAATCCTCCAGTTTTAAACATTTATTTATTTTTATTGACTTCTTATAAAAGTTTTATCTGAATTATTGAAACAAACTGTCAAGACTACATTACCCATGAGCCTCAGTGCCTCAGAGCCATGACAGATCCTGGTTCAGTCTGGTTCAATGATCCAAGAGACGTCATAAAGAAACTTCCTGTCCCAGAGGCTCGGCCCACCATCCACACCTTGACCGGGGATCAGGTCCTGATCAATCAATCGTCAGGTCCCCGGTCAATCAATCGATCGACCAACAGGTTCCCGTTCGGTCGACAGGTCCCCATTCGGTCAACAGGTCCCCAGTCAAACGATTGGTCGGTCAACAGGTCCCCAGTCAAACGATTGGTCGGTCGACAGGTCCCCTGATCCATCGACAGGTCCCCGGTCAGTCGATTGGCTGGTCAACAGATCCCAAGTCAAACGATTGGTCGGTCGATAGGTCCCCTGATCCATTGACAGGTCCCCGGTCGGTCGACAGGTCCCCGGTCGGTCGACAGGTCCCCTGATCCATTGACAGGTCCCCGGTCGGTCGACAGGTCCCCGGTCGGTCGACAGGTCCCCTGATCCATCGACAGGTCCCCAAGTCAGTCGATTGGCCGGTCAACAGATCCCAAGTCAAACGATTGGTCGGTCAACAGGTCCCCTGATCCATCGACAGGTCCCCGGTCGGTCGATAGGTCCCCTGATCCATCGACAGGTGCCTGGTTGGTCGATCGATCGACAGGTTTTGGATTTCAGGAGCTCGAGTTTCCGGTGACAAACTGATCGACGATCGATAATTTGGTGCAATCAATCAGTGTGAGAGACAGGAAACAGAATCAACTGTACAACATCAAAGAGATCACCAAAATAAAACCAACAAAACCAATAAAAGACATCTGTCTGGAGACGCTACAAGCAGAGCAAGGCGAGTGTGTGTGTGTGTGTGTGTGTGTGTGTGTGTGTGTTTAATGTGTGTGTGGCTCAGCAGCAGCAGTGATGCTCTCTCTCTCTCTCAGACCACGGTGCTGACGGAGGGATCCGATAGGTTGAGCTGCCCAGTGATGTCAGTCGGGTACGGCTGCAGAGAGACGGAGAGAAACGAGGAAACGCGTTAATTAAACATTCGTCAGATCCAAGATGGCCGACGTGTGATTTCATGCTTTTACATTAAAGTAAAAAAAATGACAAAAATATATAAACTATATTATTATTTAAATCATGAGTACTGTTGCTATGGTTACATGAGCTTGGCCACTTTGAGTGTGATTTTAGGATAATTAAAATAAACTTAAAATCTTTACATAGAAAATATCATATTTTTTTTACATTATTAAATTATTATTAATTATTAAATCAAAACAGAAAAAAAGATTTATTCAAGTTTTAATTTTATCATTTTCTTCTTCAGGCCTCTAATTCAACATCATGTGATCTCAGAGAGTCAGGTCACGATGAGGTTGATGAGGTCACGGTCTTGACAAGTTTGCGTTCTTGACGAGGTCGTGGTCTTGACTAGGTCGTGGTCTTGACAAGGTCGCGGTCTTGACTAGGTCGCGGTCTTGACGAGGTTGCAGTCTTGACGAGGTCGCAGTCTTGACGAGGTTGCAGTCTTGACGAGGTTGCAGTCTTGATGAGGTCGCAGTCTTGACTAGGTCGCGGTCCTGACGAGGTTGCAGTCTTGATGAGGTCGCAGTCTTGACTAGGTCGCGGTCTTGACGAGGTTGCAGTCTTGACGAGGTCGCAGTCTTGATGAGGTCGCAGTCTTGACTAGGTCGCGGTCCTGACGAGGTCGCGTTCTTGATGAGGTTGCGGTTTTGACGAGGTTGCAGTCTTGACTAGGTCGTGGTCTTGACAAGGTCGCAGTCTTGACTAGGTCGCGGTCTTGACTAGGTCGTGGTCTTGACAAGGTCGCAGTCTTGACTAGGTCGCGGTCTTGACGAAGTTGCAGTCTTGACGAGGTCGCAGTCTTGACTAAGTCGCGGTCCTGACGAGGTCGCGTTCTTGATGAGGTCGCGGTCTTGACGAGGTTGCAGTCTTGATGAGGTCGCAGTCTTGACTAAGTCGTGATTTTGACGAGGTTGCAGTCTTGACGAGGTCGCAGTCTTGACTAAGTCGTGATTTTGACGAGGTTGCAGTCTTGACTAGGTCGCGGTCTTGACAAGGTCGCGGTCTTGACTAGGTCGTGGTCTTGACAAGGTCGCAGTCTTGACTAGGTCGCAGTCTTGACTAAGTCGCGGTCCTGACGAGGTCGCGTTCTTGATGAGGTCGCGGTCTTGACGAGGTTGCAGTCTTGATGAGGTCGCAGTCTTGACTAGGTCGCGGTCCTGACGAGGTCGCGGCCTTGACAAGGTCGCAGCTTGACGAGGTCGTGGTTTTGACTAAGTCGCAGCTTGACGAGGTCGCAGCTTGACAAGGTGGCGGTCTTGACTAGGTCGTGGTCTTGACAAGGTCGTGGTCTTGACTAGGTCGTGGTCTTGACTAGGTCGTGGTCTAGACAAGGTCACAGTCTTGACTAGGTTGCGGTCTTGACGAGGTTGCAGTCTTGACTAGGTCGCGGTCTTGACGAGGTTGCAGTCTTGACGAGGTCGCGGTCCTGACGAGGTCGCGTTCTTGACGAGGTCGCAGTCTTGACTAGGTCGCGGTCTTGACGAGGTTGCAGTCTTGACGAGGTCGCGGTCCTGACGAGGTCGCGTTCTTGACGAGGTCGCAGTCTTGACTAGGTCGCGGTCTTGACGAGGTTGCAGTCTTGACGAGGTCGCGGTCCTGACGAGGTCGCAGTCTTGACCAGGTCGCGGTTTTGACTAAGTCGCAGCTTGACTAAGTCGCAGCTTGACGAGGTCGCAGCTTGCAAGGTTGTGTTCTTGACGAGGTCGTGGTCTTGACAAAGTCGCAGCTTGACAAGGTCGTGGGTTTGAGTTCGACTGACGGTTTGATCTAAATTTGACTTCCTGTGCGTTTCTGATCTTTTTGTTGCATCAATTTGCCTGTTGGTTACCATAGAAACCGATACCCCTACATGTTGCCAAGCAACAGCAGTTTCATCACTGTTAGCATTAGCCTTTAGCATTCAAAGTGAAACTGAACCTGACAATTGGCGCCTCAACAGAGACCTGGGCGGATGGATACACTGCTCTTCAATAAATAGTTAGTACAGTTAGTACTTCAGTTTTAGTCTGAAGCTGTAAACATTCAAATTCCTCATTTTTTATGTGTTTCCTGTAAAGACAGGAAGGTCTGGAGGGACCTGTCCTGGATATCGATTGGTGTTTATAGTGCGTGTAGAGCTCTGGTTGACTGTTGAGCCGTCCTATTAGCTTGCTCTCAATAATACAGTACTGAGGGCTGAGTCAGCTAAGCTAACCTAGCTGCACAACTCGTGTTCACTGGGAGGCTGCTGAGCCCGGTTCTGGTCCTTCTGTTAGCGATTAGCTACTTTAGCAAAGATTGTTAATGGAATCACTCATAGGATGTCTATCAAACAGGAAGCACTCCGCTCCGACGGCGTCAGAGAAAGCGTTTCATTGGATGATAAATTAGTACACGCCCCCGAGTGCAGGATGACATCAACAACACGTTTTTGTGGTTCATCAGGAAATGACAAACTCTAAAATACCATGAAGAACACCTGAAAACACTGAAAACACTTTGTGTCAGATAGTGGAGGACAGACGGACGCTAGCAGAATAATTCATCGAGACTGATTCTCTGATCTGACGTCTGAACAGGAAGTGATGTGTTGTTGTGTTTTGGGTCTACAGGTCAGTCGTGCTTGCAGAGGAGGACAGAGGCAGTGTGTGTGTAGTACAGCATGTAGTCTGGACACCATTCAAATCCACCGAGAGAAGAAGAAGAAGAAACACTCATATAGAAAATAAAGAGAGATGATCACAAAGAAAGAAATGAGTTAGAGGCTGACCCCGCCACCCCGTCTGTCACTGAACAGCAACCCTCTGTTCAGTAACTGACAAACTGCTGTGGATTAAAAAGATCTGAGATGTGCCTGACGAGAACAGCTTCACCGCTCTGAAAAGAAAAAAAGAGATGCAGGCGGCGGCACACGCAGGTCATAACCGTCATCCACTTCTAGATTTTTAATGAACTCAGGATTCATAACAGCTCCTGCAGGACGAGCAGAGCTGTAACGAGAGTCATTCATTAGTCCAAACATCATCAGCTCTGACAGCTCGCTGGAAATGAGACGAGTTAGCGTCCGCGACGAGGCCGCCCTGCGAGGACAAGAGCTCATCGTTAGTGGGAGACAAATGAGACGTCTCTGAGGACGTCTGTGGGATGTTCAGAGGGCAAGATGGAGGGATAGAGAGATGACAGGAGAGGAAAATAAACGACAGAACAGGAAGGACAACGAGACAAAGGACAGGACAAAAACAAGAGAGGAGGGATGAGAGGACAGAAGGTCCACAGGAGAGGAGAGACCACACAGTCTGACCCTCTTCACGTCTCCTTTGCAAGAGGACGACACAAGCCCTGACCTGACGGGATGCTTCCTGTCTTCACTCTGTTTCCTGTCTTCACTCTGTTTCCTGTCGTCTGTCTGTCTGTCTGAGGGACGGATGATGGAGGCGGGAAGAGAAAGATGGCTGACTGACAGACAGGCGGCCGTGATGAATCAGCAGGAAGATGATGGAGCTGGTGATGAGATGACAGAAGAGGAGGTGACGAGGAGATAAATGAAAAAAATGATGGAAGAAAAAATGAGTGAAGAAAAGAGGAACATGAAAAAATGACAAAATATGAAAATAAAGAGAGATGGATGAAAGGAGGAGAAGGATGAGAGGAGGAGGAGGAGGACAGGAGGAGGAGGAGGAGGATGAGAGGAGGACAGGAGGAGGAGGAGGAGGACAGGAGGAGGAGGGAGGACAGGAGGAGGAGAGGAGGACAGGAGGAGGAGGCGGATAGGTGGTCTTCATCTCCTTACCGTGGCATCCCCGGAGGCCCTACGGCGTTTGAGGTCGGAGGTCGAAGTGATGGACCTAAAAGAGGTTTTCAGTTTGGGCTCGGGCTCTGCTCTACCACTTTTCCTATCCTAAAATAAATCATACGATAGGTGCACACACACATTAACACGCAGCAGACCACGACACACCTCTGTGCACTGCAGATCAGCTGCTACCATGGAGTATCATATAGTATAACAGTCTAATGTAGTGTAATGTAGTCTAATGTCATAATGTAGTGTAATGTAGTGCAATGTAGCGTAATGTCATATAATGTAGTGTAATGTAGTATAATGTCATATAATGTAGTGTAATGTAGTTTAATATAGTGTAATGTAGTATAATGTCATATAATGTAGTGTAGTGTAATGTCATATAATGTAATGTAATGTAATGTCATATAATGTAATGTAATGTAGTGTAATGTAGTGTAATGTCATATAATGTAGTCTAATGTAGTGTAATGTCATATAATGTAGTGTAATGTCATATAATGTAATGTAATGTAGTGTAATGTAGTGTAATGTCATATAATGTAGTGTAATGTAGTGTAATGTCATATAATGTAATGTAATGTAGTGTAATGTAGTGTAATATCATATAATGTAGTGTAATGTAGTGTAATGTCATATAATGTAATGTAATGTAGTGTAATGTCATATAATGTAGTGTAATGTCATATAATGTAGTGTAATGTAGTGTAATGTCATATAACGTAGTGTAATGTCATATAATGTAGTGTAATGTCATATAATGTAGTGTAATGTATTGTAATGTATTGTAATGTCATATAATGTAGTGTAATGTAGTGTAATGTCATATAATGTAGTGTAATGTAGTCTAATGTAGTGTAATGTCATATAATGTAGTGTAATGTATTGTAATGTCATATAATGTAATGTAATGTAGTCTAATGTAGTGTAATGTCATATAATGTAGTGTAATGTAGTGTAATGTCATATAATGTAGTGTAATGTAGTCTAATGTAGTGTAATGTATTGTAATGTCATATAATGTAATGTAATGTAGTGTAATGTCATATAATGTAGTGTAATGTAGTGTAATGTATTGTAATGTCATATAATGTAATGTAATGTAGTGTAATGTAGTGTAATGTCATATAATGTAGTGTAATGTAGTGTAATGTAGTGTAATGTCATATAACGTAGTGTAATGTCATATAATGTAGTGTAATGTCATATAATGTAGTGTAATGTAGTCTAATGTAGTGTAATGTCATATAATGTAGTGTAATGTAGTGTAATGTCATATAATGTAGTGTAATGTAATGTCATATAAGGTAGTGTAATGTCATATAATGTAGTGTAATGTAGTGTAATGTCATATAATGTATTGTAATGTCATATAATGTAGTGTAATGTAGTGTAATGTCATATAATGTAGTGTAATGTAGTCTAATGTAGTGTAATGTCATATAATGTAGTGTAATGTATTGTAATGTCATATAATGTAATGTAATGTAGTCTAATGTAGTCTAATGTAGTGTAATGTCATATAATGTAGTGTAATGTAGTGTAATGTCATATAATGTAGTGTAATGTAGTCTAATGTAGTGTAATGTCATATAATGTAGTGTAATGTATTGTAATGTCATATAATGTAATGTAATGTAGTGTAATGTCATATAATGTAGTGTAATGTAGTGTAATGTATTGCAATGTCATATAATGTAATGTAATGTAATGTAGTGTAATGTAGTGTAATGTCATATAATGTAGTGTAATGTAGTGTAATGTCATATAACGTAGTGTAATGTCATATAATGTAGTGTAATGTAGTGTAATGTCATATAATGTAATGTAATGTAGTGTAATGTCATATAATGTAGTGTAATGTAGTGTAATGTCATATAATGTAGTGTAATGTAGTGTAATGTAGTGTAATGTCATATAATGTAGTGTAATGTAGTGTAATGTCATATAATGTAATGTAATGTAGTGTAATGTAGTGTAATGTCATATAATGTAGTGTAATGTAGTGTAATGTCATATAATGTAGTGTAATGTCATATAATGTAGTGTAATGTCATATAATGTAGTGTAATGTTATATAATGTAGTGTAATGTAGTGTAATGTAGTGTAATGTCATATAATGTAGTGTAATGTAGTGTAATGTCATATAACGTAGTGTAATGTCATATAATGTAGTGTAATGTAGTGTAATGTAGTGTAATGTCATATAATCTTTAAACTTCAAAATGTTATTTAAATGTTGTTAAAGTGTTTTAAACAGACGGCTGGAACATGAAAAATCACACACCTGTACCTCACACCTGTACTCCAACCTAACACAGACGCTGTTCAATAGCTCACCTGCTGCTACAGGTGACCAACTTCCTGTTCTGTAGGTGTTACACCTATGTGACATCACCACACCTGTGCCAGCTGTGTAGGTGTGTTGTCATGTCAGAGGTGTGATGTCAGGCGCCCGTGAGGTGTTTCAGGTACTGCTGTGCATGAATGTTGACGTGTTCCAGCCGTCATGGAGTCGTAACAATCACACGTGAACACGCTTTGTCCGTGTGTGTGTGTGTGTGTGTGTGTGTGTGTGTGTGTCTGTCCTGTCTCAGATGAAATGACGTTCCGGTAAAACTGGAGAGCGTCGCTCAGTTTTACCGCCTGCAGCCACAAACAGGAAATCAACAACATGAGGCTCACACACAGAAACAGGAAGTCGATCACATGAAGCAAAGGAAACGTCTCCTGTAGGGAGGGGGAGGCGAGGGGGAGGCCAAAGATGGATGAGGTCACATGGGATCATTACAGCAACACTGAGCTGCTATAATGTCACCTGTGCAGGTGTGTGGAACAGTAAACAGGGGGGTGGGGGTGGGTGGGGCAGCAACACATGATGATGGCGAGCGCAGTGTTTGACCTCTAACATCGGTCACACTTTGACCTTTGACCCGTCACAGTGAACTCTCATTGCAGTGTGTTGTTGTTGTTGTGTATTTTCCTTCAGTCAACAGAAAAACACACAACAGCCGCAAACCAGAGTTTATATCCGACAATCTGTCAACACATTGACAATCAAACACATTGATCAGAGAGGAAGACTTTAAAGAATATCATGAACCTTCATCCTCCAATCATCAAACATGTCCCTGATTATTAACTATTACGGGAATAACGTCACACTACTGAGGTAATTTACACACTTTATGATGGAAACATGGATAAGTAGCAGGAGAGCTAAAGCTAATATAATAAAGCTAATACAGCTAACACTGCTAATATAATAAAGCTAAGACTGAGGATCCAGTTGGTTTGGAGCTAGTGCTAATGTAGCCTGTATGTTAGCCCCCAAACTTACGTTAGTAGCTTGCATATGTTAGTGTTATGGACCCCGCTAACTGATAATATAAGCTAGTGTTGTAGATTTAGCTAGTTTTTGAGATATCACTAATTTAGCTAACTGCTAACCTTAGCTATTTTAGGTAGCTTGGATGTGAAGCTAACATTAGCTAATGTTATGAACTTGATTGCTAAGTAGCAGTAGAGCTAAAGCTAATTTAACAAAGCTAATACAGCTAACACTGAGGATCCAGTTGGTTTGGAGCTAGTGCTAATGTAGCTAACTGCTAACATAAGTTAATGTTATGGACCTCGCTAGTTTTGGAAAACGGCTAACATAGCTAACTGATAATATAAGCTAATGTTGTAGATTTGACTACATTTGACATGTTAGCTCACTGCTAACATTAGCTACCATTACTTGATGTAAAGATTGCAAAGTAGTGAAGCGCTAACTGTGGTTAGCTCAATCAGCTGTGTAGCTAACTGAACTGACTCAGCCCGGGATGCCAGGAGCCAAACCCGGCAAGAAAACCACCTCGGTAGGCTGCTGTATTCACTGTTAACTGACACTGCTGTTCAGAGGTGTTGCTGTATTCACTGTTAGACTGGACACTGCTGGTTCAGAGGTTCTGTTGCTGTATTCACTGTTAGACTGGACACCGCTGGTTCAGAGGTTCTGTTCGGTCCGGCCGTGTTCACTGGAAGGTAGACGCTGATGCTAGCTCATAGTGCTAGCTGAGTGTAAAAATTAGGAAGTAAAAAGAACTCTACTTCCTCGTCTTTATGTGAGTATCAGGAGTTGGTTCACAAGATCAGCAGTAGGTGGCGCCAACAGTGTGATGCAGCCTGCAGCAGAGAGCGTGTGAATATGAACATACGTGTTGACGTGATGTCAAACTTTGATCATGAAGTGTGTTCTGTTGTTGACTGTGGAGCTGCGTTCACACACAGAGTACAAACTGTTTGTAACTGTGACATCCAGCGTCCTGCAGATCATCATGAAGTTACCGTTGCTGATTAATCATATATCTTTGCCATAACTTGCTAACATGTTTCTATATGAGTGGACAGGAGGGTGAGCGACCATACCAGCTAACAAACACTTCATCTGACTTCTGTGACAGGTGGACAATATTCATTTATTATCTGAACTCTGACCTTGATGATGAAGTCACATTTTTCACCGGGTTGTCCACGTTTATATTTCCTGCATGAAACAACACGGTCAGAGCGCACGGGGAGTCTCTAGGAAGTATCTCAGAGGAGCGTTTTGTAGTCCATCTTCTGGACTTTGTAGTTTTACCACAGATCACGTCAACAACATTCACCATCGCTTCATGACGTAGTCTAGTGTAAGAGCAGTCGTCTTCTCCTAACTCCTTATCACCTCTCCTTCACATCTTTCCTTATGACCTTGTGACGTTTAACCATCGAGGTCAAGGAAAAGTGGTTAGGAAAAGTGGTTAGGAAAGGACTTAGGAGCTCATTTTTTTGACTATTTGACTGTACCTTATTTCTGATTTCTGGACATCAGAGACGATTGTCTCCACAGGAAGTGGAAGTCACACTGCTGTATCTACCTTCCCTTCAGCCCTCCAGCGCCCCCCTGAGGAGGCTTTTGTCTATCACAGAGCAGATCCTGGAGTTTAAATGTCATCCTGAACGATGAGTTAAATCATGAATGTCCTCCTCCTCCGTCTTCTTCTTCTCTCCATTTCAGGAGGACTGAGGTTTCACCTCGTCATGTGTGCTGATCAGTCTAAAAACAGCTCGTCAGCACTTCCTCTCACTGAGAGCTGCTGCTGTGTTTCATGTGCTGATCCTTCTTCGCCTTAAGACACAGCTGTTTGAAGTGCTAATCATCCTCCGCTAGCTGTTAGCCTTCAGCGGCTAGTCTTTGAAGTGCTAATCCAGGCAGAGCAGTGATGATTATTAATGTTGTTTGAGCCGAGCTCAACATCTGGAACAAAGAGTCACTGAAGGAAGCAGCACTGTGTACGACAGCTTCCTGTTCCTGATTTAGATCAACACAAACACTGAAACCAACAAAATTCATCACAAAAAGACGACAATGTTTCCAGACGTCACTTAAGTCATTTTTGTCTTGGTCCCCTGAAGACACAGTCCATAGAGACACAACATGGAACATGACATGTGCACGTATCATGTGACATTATGCTATCATCCTGTCACGTCAGTGTTCAGGTCAGATTTTGGCTCCTTCGTTTGTCCACAGAGACAAATAAAGTTTGATTTGATCTTTTACGAGCTCTGCAGCTGCAGCGCTCGCTTTAACGACGCACTTATTTTGAAGGAGATACGAGGTTATCCTGTCGCAGGATGACACGAGGTTTTCAGTCTTCAGTCATTAAACACGCATGCTGCGTCTGTTCATGTATGTAACGTGTCGTCTCGTGTTTCTGTTGGATCAGACATCTGATGGGATGAATCACCATGACGACAACGAGGCGGCACGCTGAGCGAACAGGAGGTCTGTGGATGAATCCCCGCGGACACGACAGTCCTGCTGTCTGGAAAAATTCCCATCATGCTTCAGTGAGCCGCTCTGTGTCGTGTTGTGAAGAACAGACCGAATCAAAACAAAACAGGAAACCTGCTGAGTTCTGTTTACTTCCTGTAAAAACACTCATATGGAGGGACTTGTAGTGAATACCTTCCAGTGAACACGGCCGGACCAAACAGAACCTCTGAACCAGCAGTGTCCAGTCTAACAGTGAATACAGCAACAGAACCTCTGAACCAGCAGTGTCCAGTCTAACAGTGAATACAGCAACAGAACCTCTGAACCAACAGTGTCCAGTCTAACAGTGAATACAGCAACAGAACCTCTGAACCAGCAGTGTCCAGTCTAACAGTGAATACAGCAACAGAACCTCTGAACCAACAGTGTCCAGTCTAACAGTGAATACAGCAACAGAACCTCTGAACCAGCAGTGTCCAGTCTAACAGTGAATACAGCAACAGAACCTCTGAACCAGCAGTGTCCAGTCTAACAGTGAATACAGCAACAGAACCTCTGAACCAACAGTGTCCAGTCTAACAGTGAATACAGCAACAGAACCTCTGAACCAGCAGTGTCCAGTCTAACAGCTCCTGGCATCCCGGGCAGAGTCAGGAAACTGTAACAACAACCCTTCACCTAAACTAAACTCTCACTCAGCCTTTAAACTGAGCAGTAGCAACAGTTAACATTCATTCATCAATAACTACAGGCTGAAGAATATATCAAACATTTAAACCTGTGAGGTCAAAGAAACAAAAAAACAGAGCAGAGAGGTCAGAACAGGTTACAGTAGAGTACAGTAGAGTGCAGTAGAGTGCAGTAGAGTATGAGCTGTACAGATTGTGAAGCCCTCCGAGGCAAAATGTATTTTGCGACTTTGGGCTATACAAATAAAATTTGATTTGATTTGATTTGAGTAGAGTGCAGTAGAGTGCAGTAGAGTACAGTAGAGTGCAGTAGAGTGCAGTAGGAGTACAGTAGAGTGCAGTAGAGTACAGTAGAGTGCAGTAGAGTACAGTAGAGTGCAGTAGAGTGCAGTAGGAGTACAGTAGAGTGCAGTAGAGTGCAGTAGGAGTACAGTAGAGTACAGTAGAGTGCAGTAGAGTGCAGTAGAGTGCAGTAGAGTGCAGTAGGAGTACAGTAGAGTGCAGTAGAGTACAGTAGAGTGCAGTAGAGTGCAGTAGAGTACAGTAGAGTGCAGTAGAGTCTGGTACCTGCAGGTTCTTCCTCCAGACGTTCACAGCGGCGAAGGCGAGCTGCATCTGTTTCCTTCGAGCGTCTTTGTGTCGTTTGTAGGCGATCTCGATAAAGATGAGGAAGATCCCGGCAACTATGCCACCAGCTACCAACATGAACACACCTGAGGAGGTCAGGAGAGGACAGGTGAGGGCAGGTGAGGTCTTTTTAAGACCTTCTTGGCACCTCTTGAAATCCTTCATTAGTCCAACAGAAATGTGTCCAGACCGGTCACTGGGTTGTCCAGAGGTCTGTTTCCTACCTGCCATGTTCTCGAAGGTGAGGGTAGCGGGGGCGTTGCTCCTGGAGTCACACTCCTGGTATCGAACCCACGTCTTGTCGAGATCCTCCATGAAGCCATTCTCATGAGAGCTGAGCAGGGACAACGAAACATATTGAGACATCAAGAGTACGACCCAATTTCAGGGTACTGGTCGGAGAAGACCAGGGTATGTCAGCAGGGAACCAGAAGGGCATTAGAAGATGATTAGGTAGTGTATCCAAAGTATCCACAGGGTATGATAAGAGTATTAGTTATGGTATAAGCAGGGTATCAGTACAGTATCATGAATGTGGGGTACCAAAAGGGAAGCAGTGGGGCGTGTATCACATGGGTATCAGCGTATCACTCGACTACTTACCATGTGCAATATTACTTATATCTTGCCACTTTTCGTTGTTTGTAAATTAAAATTACATCATGCCACTTACCTTTGCAATGTTATTTACATCATACCACTGACTTCTGCCTTATTATTATTATTATGCCACTTCCACCTTTAGTACTCATTCTTGCACATCTGTACACTGGTCAGTTGTTTGTCTGTTTGCCTCCTGTTGTTTATTAGTTTCTTATTTACTGCATAGGCTGAAGGACTCTTTGGTCTGTTTTTTTGCCTTACCATTTTTTATTCTTTTTATTCTTTTTTTCTGTACTTCTATAGTGTATATTACACCTTGCTGCTGTAACAAAAGAATTTCCCCGCTGTGGGATGAAAAAAGTATTCTCTAATCTAATCTAATCTAATCTAATGAGTATCAGTGGGATATAAGACGAGTAGAGTATAGTTAGAAGAAGAAGGCTATGAAGGTGGTATAAGTATCAACAGGGTACCAAAGGGGCATTAGAAGGTTAGGGTACTAGCAGGGTATCAGTAGGGTATCTTTAGGGGATCAGTGGGGTATCAGACAAGTTGGGTATAAATAGAAAATTAGGAGGGTATCAGAAGGGCATTAGAAGGGTATGAACAGGGTATGAGTGAAGTGTAAGTAGGGTACCACAAGGGTATGGAACGTATCCATAGAGTATTATATGGGCATCAGTTAGGGTACTAGCAGGAGAGAGAGAGAGGGGAAAAGGGTGAATCAGTCAGGTATCAAGGGTAAGGGTATCTTTAGGCTAAGTATCACACAAGATGGGTACAGGTAGAAGAGGAAGGCTACCAGGGTGTGAGGATGGTATCAGCAGGGTCTCAGAGGGGTACTCAGGAATGAGAAACCTATGATCAGGGTATCAGATGGGGTATCAGTAGTAGTGGTATTAGGGCAACAGCATATCAAAAGGGTATAAGTAAAAGTCAGGAATGTCCTCAGCAGGGTATCAGGGTATCAGTATGGTTCCTGTAGGGTACCTGTAGATCATCATTGGGGTGTTTTTTTACCTGAGAATAGCCAGAGAAACGTTCTGTTTCCACGGGCTGTCTTTCCTCATTCCAATCCCGAATCCAGAGCGAAAGAAAAGCTCTCCTGTCGTCACTAGATCGCACTTCTGTGACGCCTCGAACTCCAACACAGCGCTGTCCCAGATGAAGGCATGAAGCTTACTACAGGAGGGGAGGGGAGGGATTAGGGTATGTGGGAGGTGGAGATCAGTGGATGCAGGTGGACCACACCAGTCTACAGTATCACATCTCAGAGCTACAACAACTCATTTCAGGAGTGTATTTTCGGGTTGCTAACTGCATAAAGATCCTACTTGTCTCTGACGGCCTGGATGGCCTCAGCAGCACTCTCGTAGTTGTGTTTCTCCATGTGCCTGTACATGGTGCTCAGCTCCACCTGCCGTCTGAAGTAGATATCCACCGAACTCTGCTTCACTGTGGCGTAGATGAACTTATCTGATGGGTTACGCAGCTAAAAACAAGCGCAGCATAGAACACAGAGTCAGAAGTGAATGTTGAATTTATGAGGAAACATCTCTGTGTTTGTTCTGTTAGCTTAACACTAAATTAGTACCCACAAGCTAACTGTACCTGAGTGTTATGGACTGAGCCTTCCCTGTTAGGAAGGTGTGCTTAGGGTGTTTCAGAGGGGTATCACTGTAAATAGGGTGGAGGGGGTTTCACAAGAGTATCCAAAGAGAAAAGTGGAGCACTTGTCGGGTATCGAAAGGTGCTAATGTGCCTGTGGTGCACCTCAAGGCTCCATCTTAGGCCCTACTTTATATTATATTTCGTTCACTCTGTTTAGAAACTTTTCTATGCCGATGACACTCTGTTATATGTTCTAATCTCTCCTGTTGCCTTTCTGACATTAATTAGTGGACTATGACAAAACATGGGGAACAGAAATAATCCTGTTAAGCACAACTGCTCCTCTCAATCTCGTGACATTAAGTCAGCTGCGAGTTGTTCATTCGTGTTTCGTTCACCTCAAAGCTTAGATCAGGTTGTCTGTGCTATTTTTCTTGTTTAGATGTTACTCAGTCTTCCCTCCATCACCGATCCAGAATGCTCCTGCTGGATCACCCAGATCACATGACCAGGTCTCTTCAACAGACCTACTAACCCCCCTATGAGAGGAGCTCTCTTAGATCAGCTGATGATGGCTTTCTGGTCAGATGGAAGGCAGATATTTACTCAGTAATGGTTCTGAACATGGACCGGGTCTCACCCTGGGGTCGTTGATGCCAGTGATGCGCTCCTCAGGCCGGTCCAACACAAGGAAGGCTGCCAGGTTGGCAGTATACGAAGCTACGATGATCATAGCGAAACCCGCCCACACCATACCCAGAATCCTGGCTGAGAAACTCCTGGGAGCTCCTACGACAGAAGACAGACGGACGTCAGCACCGTGAGGACGAGGACGACCGCAGGACGACCGGAGGACGACCGGAGGACACAAGGACAAACACTGACCTTCTCCTATCCCAGAGTTCAGCAGTACTCCCCATGAGAACCACATGGCGGAGGACAAGGTGAGGGCGTCTTCTTCTTCTTCTTCACTGTTTACTTTGAACCTTCCAAACGGGCTGCAGACAGACAGACAGACAGACAGACAGTTTATAACATCAGGACTGTCTGCAGACTCTGTGTGTGTGTGTGTGTGTGTGTGTGTGTGTGTGTGTGTGTGTGTGCGGTGGGCGTGGCCTCACCTGAACCGGTCTAATAGGTAAAGCATCACTGCCACCACGTGGACCGACAGACCGACTAACAGCCACAGCGTGCTCTGGAACGGCTGCATGAACGAGTCCAGAGTGCTGCGAGGGATTTCCTGAACACACAAACACATAAACATGAGTGGATCTGCTGGTTCTGGATGGTTCTGGATGGTCCTGGTCCCACTCCAACATGGTTCAGCTCCCGGACATGTTGAGCATTGTGATGGAAACTATTGACGTGCGTCCTGCTGTGGAACGATGGATCGCCGGCTGTGAACCGGGTCAGACGGTCACATCGGGTCAGTAAGACTCCAACACACTCTAAATAATCTGCTCGGTCTGATCCGGACTGTTGTGGTTCAGAGGAGCTCATTCACCTGAAGGCTTTTGGGTCAAGAGAAAGAATGAGATCAGAACTGTCCACAGGGTTCTGGACTGAACAAGGAGCTCTTGCATTTTTGAAGTGAACCGACAGATTTGGACCAGAACCAACAAACTGAAGCCTCCTGAATTTGTAAGCAATAGAAACTAAACCAGAACCAGAGACTCTGGATCCAGAACCGGCTCACCTTCTTGACGAGGATGGTGAGTCCCTGGTACTTGAAGGGTTTGGAGAACTCGATGTACTGAGCGCGCTCGTTGTTGATGGTCAGCGGAGCGACGATCATGTCAGCCAGACCTCCGAGCAGCTCCCCCATCATCCCGTTCCACTCCTTCTTATTACTGTTGTTCACCTGCAGGAGGACGGAGACACACCTGAGACCAGAGCAACACACCTGAGACCAGAGCAACACACCTGAGACCAGAGCAACACACCTGAGACCAGAACACACCTGAGACCAGAGCAACACACCTGAGACCAGAGCAACACACCTGAGACCAGAACACACCTGAGACCAGTCCAACACACCTGAGACCAGTCCAACACACCTGAGACCAGAGCAACACACCTGAGACCAGAGCAACACACCTGAGACCAGTCCAACACACCTGAGACCAGAACACACCTGAGACCAGAGCAACACACCTGAGACCAGAGCAACACACCTGAGACCAGAGCAACACACCTGAGACCAGAGCAACACACCTGAGACCAGAACACACCTGAGACCAGTCCAACACACCTGAGACCAGTCCAACACACCTGAGACCAGAGCAACACACCTGAGTCCAGAGCAACACACCTGAGACCAGTCCAACACACCTGAGACCAGAACACACCTGAGACCAGAGCAACACACCTGAGACCAGAGCAACACACCTGAGACCAGAACACACCTGAGACCAGAGCAACACACCTGAGACCAGAGCAACACACCTGAGACCAGAGCAACACACCTGAGACCAGAACACACCTGAGACCAGTCCAACACACCTGAGACCAGAACAACACACCTGAGACCAGAGCAACACACCTGAGACCAGAGCAACACACCTGAGACCAGAACACACCTGAGACCAGTCCAACACACCTGAGACCAGAACACACCTGAGACCAGTCCAACACACCTGAGACCAGAACAACACACCTGAGACCAGAGCAACACATCTGAGACCAGAGCAACACACCTGAGACCAGAGCAACACACCTGAGACCAGAACACACCTGGGACCAGAGCACACCTGAGACCAGAGCAACGCATCTGAGACCAGAGCAACACACCTGAGACCAGAACACACCTGAGACCAGAACAACACACCTGAGACCAGAGCAACACACGTGAGACCAGAGCAACACATCTGAGACCAGAGCAACACACCTGAGACCAGAGCAACACACCTGAGACCAGAGCAACACACCTGAGACCAGAACACACCTGAGACCAGAACACACCTGAGACCAGAGCAACACACCTGAGACCAGAGCAACACATCTGAGACCAGAGCAACACATCTGAGACCAGAGCAACACACCTGAGACCAGAACACACTGAGACCAGAGCAACACACTGAGACCAGAGCAACACACCTGAGACCAGAGCAACACACCTGAGACCAGAACACACCTGAGACCAGAGCAACACACCTGAGACCAGAGCAACACACCTGAGACCAGAACACACCTGAGACCAGTCCAACACACCTGAGACCAGTCCAACACACCTGAGACCAGAGCAACACACCTGAGACCAGAGCAACACACCTGAGACCAGTCCAACACACCTGAGACCAGAACACACCTGAGACCAGAGCAACACACCTGAGACCAGAGCAACACACCTGAGACCAGAACACACCTGAGACCAGAGCAACACACCTGAGACCAGAGCAACACACCTGAGACCAGAGCAACACACCTGAGACCAGAACACACCTGAGACCAGTCCAACACACCTGAGACCAGAACACACCTGAGACCAGTCCAACACACCTGAGACCAGAACAACACACCTGAGACCAGAGCAACACATCTGAGACCAGAGCAACACACCTGAGACCAGTCCAACACACCTGAGACCAGAACACACCTGGGACCAGAGCACACCTGAGACCAGAGCAAGCATCGAGACCAGAGCAACACACCACACCAGAACACACCTGAACCAGAACAACACACCTGAGACCAGAGCAACACACGTGAGACCAGAGCAACACATCTGAGACCAGAGCAACACACCTGAGACCAGAGCAACACACCTGAGACCAGAGCAACACACCTGAGACCAGAACACACCTGAGACCAGTCCAACACACCTGAGACCAGAGCAACACACCTGAGACCAGAGCAACACACCTGAGACCAGAACACACCTGAGACCAGTCCAACACACCTGAGACCAGAACACACCTGAGACCAGTCCAACACACCTGAGACCAGAACAACACACCTGAGACCAGAGCAACACATCTGAGACCAGAGCAACACACCTGAGACCAGAGCAACACACCTGAGACCAGAACACACCTGGGACCAGAGCACACCTGAGACCAGAGCAACGCATCTGAGACCAGAGCAACACACCTGAGACCAGAACACACCTGAGACCAGAACAACACACCTGAGACCAGAGCAACACACGTGAGACCAGAGCAACACATCTGAGACCAGAGCAACACACCTGAGACCAGAGCAACACACCTGAGACCAGAGCAACACACCTGAGACCAGAACACACCTGAGACCAGAACACACCTGAGACCAGAGCAACACACCTGAGACCAGAGCAACACATCTGAGACCAGAGCAACACACCTGAGACCAGAACACACCTGAGACCAGAGCAACACATCTGAGACCAGAGCAACACACCTGAGACCAGAGCAACACACCTGAGACCAGAACACACCTGAGACCAGAGCAACACACCTGAGACCAGAACACACCTGAGACAGTCCAACACACCTGAGACCAGAACACACCTGAGACCAGAGCAACACACCTGAGACCAGAACACACCTGAGACCAGAGCAACACACCTGAGACCAGAACACACCTGAGACCAGAGCAACACACCTGAGACCAGAACACACCTGAGACAGTCCAACACACCTGAGACCAGAACACACCTGAGACCAGAGCAACACACCTGAGACCAGAACACACCTGAGACAGTCCAACACACCTCAGACCAGAACACACCTCAGACCAGAGCAACACACCTGAGACAGTCCAACACACCTGAGACCAGAGCAACACACCTGAGACCAGAGCAACACACCTGAGACCAGAGCAACACACCTGAGACCAGAACACACCTGAGACCAGAGCAACACACCTGAGACCAGAGCAACACACCTGAGACCAGAACACACCTGAGACCAGAGCAACACACCTGAGACCAGAACACACCTGAGACCAGAGCAACACACCTGAGACCAGAACACACCTGAGACCAGAGCAACACACCTGAGACCAGAGCAACACACCTGAGACCAGAACACACCTGAGACCAGAACACACCTGAGACCAGTCCAACACACCTGAGACCAGAGCAACACACCTGAGACCAGAACACACCTGAGACCAGAACACACCTGAGACAGTCTAACACACCTGAGACAGTCCAACACACCTGAGACCAGAACACACCTGAGACAGTCCAACACACCTGAGACCAGAACACACCTGAGACAGTCCAACACACCTGAGACCAGATCAACACACCTGAGACCAGAACAACACACCTGAGACAGTCCAACACACCTGAGACCAGAACAACACACCTGAGACCAGAGCAACACACCTGAGACCAGAGCAACACACCTGAGACCAGAACACACCTGAGACCAGTCCAACACACCTGAGACCAGAACAACACACCTGAGACCAGAACACACCTGAGACCAGAGCAACACACCTGAGACCAGAGCAACACACCTGAGACCAGAACACACCTGAGACCAGAGCAACACATCTGAGACCAGAGCAACACACCTGAGACCAGAGCAACACACCTGAGACCAGAGCAACACACCTGAGACCAGAACACACCTGAGACCAGAACAACACACCTGTTTTTTTGTTCCTCTGAAAATAGAAAAACCTTCAAAGAGTCTCAGAGACTGTCTCAGAAACTGATCTGAGGAGAACGATGCAGCTAAAAATAAATCTAGGAGATGAGGGGGAGGTGATGGAGGAGGTGATGGAGCAGCAGAGAGAGAGAGTAATGACTGAACGTCTCTCGGCCTCAACAAGGTCAGAGACGGAGACGGTGGTCTCCATGGCAACAAGGCTGGGCGACATGTTGAATCCGTAAACAGGTCGAGAAGAGTGTGATGTCACACCACAGAAGAAGAAGACAATGATGGCTCACGTTAACTGAAGGTTAGAGGAAGGTTACAGCCTGAACGTGTGACATCATCATCACGTGTACGACACACACATCACTTCCTGTCGCTCACAGAGTCACATGATCTCCAAAACACACACACACACACACATGAATACTTACTCTCTCTTGTGTGCCAAATTTCCCATCAGCCACCAGGTGAACCTCGTAGGTGAAGTTCATGCTCATCGCCAGCTTGATGAGCAGGTCGATGCAGAAACCATAGCAACACTGAGGGACGATGGGCTGACCTGGACACACACACACACACACACACACACACACACACACACAGCTGTAAGATGTGATGGTTATCTTTGTATCTTTGTGAGGACCTGTTTGGGGACGAGGCCCCTTATTGTGTTCGTCAGTTAACGTAGCTAGTCACTAACTAACAGCTGTCCTCACAGGTATAGGTGTGTGTGTGTCTGTGTGTGAGTGTGTGTGTGTACCTGGGATGGTTCCGTTGGGTCCGGTACAGATCACCTTCTTGATCAGGACTCCATTAACGGTGTACTCCTCTTTACACGTCCCGTCAGTCTTTGTTGGCTTCACGTAAACGAACGGCTCCTGATGGATCGTCACAATCTGAACACACACACACACACACACACACACACACACACACACACGGAGTTGTGTTTGTGTGTGTGTGTTCAGTCTACTTCCTGTAACATCAGTTAGCTGAGTTAGCACGTAGCTTCCTGCAGAAAGTACCTTCAGTTTAGTCGACATCTGATATCCAACCGGTTTCTCCGTCTCTCCACCAGGCCAGATGATCTTCCTCTGAGGATTCATCACCACCTGCAACACAAACAACTGTCTCAGAAACTACGTCCAGGTTTTAGACAGTCTGTGGGGACGTCACGGAGACTACGTCCAGGTTTTAGACAGTCTGCGGGGACGTCACAGAGACTACGTCCAGGTTTTAGACAGTCTGTAGGACGTCACAGAGACTACGTCCAGGTTTTAGACAGTCTGCGGGGACGTCACAGAGACTACGTCCAGGTTTTAGACAGTCTGCGGGGACGTTACAGAGACTACGTCCAGGTTTTAGACAGTCTGCGGGGACGTCACAGAGACTACGTCCAGGTTTTAGACAGTCTGCGGGGACGTCACAGAGACTACGTCCAGGTTTTAGACAGTCTCAGACAGTCTCAGACAGTCTCAGTACCTGTGACCCGTTGAAGACTCCGACCTGGACGAGGCGTCCTAACTTCTGTTGGTTGTTCAGGATGCTGTACGTAGCGAAGCGTCGGTCGCCGTCGTCGTTGAACTCGATCCGCCCTGTCAGACCGTCGGAGTACTTTGATGACATCAGCACCCTGTAGAGCCAATCAGAGAGCAGAGTGAGCAGAGCGTTCCTCTGGTTTGGTTGTCACCTGGTCGGTTCTGGTACTGACCGTTTGAAGAGCGGACCCGTCCTCCAGATGTTGGTGTTTCCCACGCAGCCCCGCGGAGGCTCCGTGATGTTCTCCTTCTCAAAAAGCTCCTGCAGAGACTGAGCCACCACCGCCACGGCGTCCGTGATGTGCGCCGACTCATTCTTCCCGTTAATCAGCTGGAGCCCCAGCAGGCCTGAGACACACACACACACACACACACACACACACACACACACACGTACACACACAGGAAGTTAAACAGGCTGCAGACTGAACTCTGCCCTCGTTAATTAACGACGCTCACACTCACACACACTTTAATTAACTGAACGCGTGTAACTAAAGGAGTGCTTCAGTGTAATCACACACACACACACACACACACACGCTCAGGGCTTCAGGCGTCAGGGCAGTGTTCAGTAAAGCCAAACTGCATGCTGGGAGTTCACTCTGAGAATCACAGCTGTTTGTCTCTGAGGACAGGAAGTGAGACGTCATGGACCGCGTCTGCTGTCTGTCTCCACGGCGTCCACACGTGTCCTCCAGCTAACACTGTTAGCAGAGCTCATAATGAGGAATGCTAACGTGTTAGCAGAGCTCATAATGAGGAGTGCTAACGTGTTAGCAGAGCTCATAATGAGGAATGCTAACGTGTTAGCAGAGCTCATAATGAGGAATGCTAACGTGTTAGCAGAGCTCATAATGAGGAATGCTAACGTGTTAGCGTACATGTTGTTCAGTTAGCTGAAGCGACGTCATGTGTCGAATGCCTGGTGCAGAAAAACAACATCAAAATCCAAAACGTCACAGGACCGCCTCGTGGTTTCTGTTGAGGGAATCCTTTCAGAGATCTGCACAGAGGGGGGGTGGACACAATAACAGGAACACCGGACCAGCTGAAACAGCACCGACCAATGAGAACAGTCCGTTCTCGTTGTTGTTTTTGTTTTAGTTTCAGCTTCGGGTGTTCACCTTTAAAAGAACCAAAACTACAACAGTCCACCATGACAGGGTTCAAGCTCACAACCTAAAACCACTGGACTGTTGACCGAGGACACACCGTGTCCATAACACCTCAACTGTTTCCTGATGGACAGTGAAGTAAACCGCTGCCAACTGTAGCTGCTGTTGGCTAATGTTAGCTCAGTTTGTTAGCTGATGTTGGCTAATGTTAGCTCAGTTTATTAGCTGCTGTTGGCTAATGTTAGCTCAGTTTGTTAGCCGGGCTGCCTGGACTGTGAGCTCAGAAAGGGCGTTTGAACCACCAGGAAGAAGAGGAGACGTTCAGGCACGGGGGAATGCTGGAATAACATAGCCACTCATGGTGGTTTGTTAGTGATAACATTAGCGAACATCAAGACTAGTAATGCTGCATGTATCCGACCGCCTCACAACGCCAGCCAGCAAAGTAACCTGCAAACCAGAACCGGAGCTGGACGAGCGGGCTCAGCAGCCTCTATGGACGTAATGGCAGAGGAAACGAGAACGAAGAGGACGCTGATGGAGAAAGATGACCTGATGTACGTGACAAAGATGTGTGTTTGTGTGTGTCATGAATTTCCACCGTTAACTTCGACACACATGACCTCCAACAGATCAAAGAACAGGTGAGTCCAGGTGGGTGGAGCTACGTCATGTAAACGACGTGTTCATTAATATTGATATGAAACACAGTGAGACAGATGATGACAGAACAAACACAGAGACACTCAGACGTTCATAAAGCTGAACGTGATTCCCAGAATAGAAACCTGAAACCAGCAGAGACAAACAGCTGAGCAGATTTTCAGAGTCTGGCTGCACTTTAAAAACATGACGGGTCATTTCTGGATCACCTGGACAGAAACGTGACTCATCATTTTTAAGAGTGCAGCAGCTGGTTGGTGAGGATGTTTCTGACACAAAGAGCGGGGCGCCGATTACCCATCAGCCAGAGAGACAAGCTAATCTGAGGTCAGCCGACAGAACGTCTCCATCAAGTGTTTCTATCTCCAATACTAACTGTTAACAGGCAACAGAACTGGGCTCAGCAGCCGGACCGGGTTGGAGCACAGTCTCTGAGACCAACAGGGAATAACAGGGTGAAGCTAATATAATGAAGCTAATCAACATCTACGACAAGCCCCTCCCTGTCTGACATCATCATCTGGCTGGCTGACTGAGTAATCAGCTGACTCAATAAACCCCGCCCCCGTCCCTGGCAGGGCGGGCTCCATGTTGCAGTGGGCGGGGCCTGTATTGACCAATGGCAAAGGGCAAAACATCAAGCAGGAGACAGGAAGCAGCAGCGGCGGCATCTTACCAGTGTTCGTTCAGACACACGTCGCGGTAACCGCGGCGACATTAGCTGTTTATAAAAACCCTGCCCGCCCCTCCCCCACCTCACCGGGCTCAAATCAAGCGCCCCCTCCCCCCACCCTCCCACCCCCCATAGCAGCACATGTTACTTGTGTACTGTGAACGGGCAGACGGGCGGCGGGCGGACGACACACACTATAGAAGATGAAACAAACAAAAAGATGTTAGACACATTTAAAGCCACACAGTTACAACGAGCCAGAAGAAGGAGCGGTTAGAACCTTTAAACACGGCCCACACCTCCACCTCCACCTCCACCACCGCCTTCTGTTTAAACGTTCAACCAACTGTTAGAGACCAGGACGAGGACGAGGACAAGCGTCCTCCATCACAGAGACAACGCTACCAGAGAGAGAGAGAGAGAGAGAGCGGCCATGTCTCCATCCACATGTAGTCTGTTACTACTGCTAACACTGCTGCTGCTAACTCTGCTGCTGCTAACACTGCTACTGCTAACACTGCTGCTGCTAATACTGCTGCTGCTAACTCTGCTACTGCTAACACTGCTGCTGCTAACACTGCTGCTAACACTGCTAACACTGCTGCTGCTAACACTGCTAACACTGCTGCTAACACTGCTGCTGCTAACACTGCTGCTAACACTGCTAACACTGCTGTTGCTAACACTTATTACCTCAACAGCTGGATGGAAGCAGAGCTCAGAGAGTGAAGAAGAAGAAGAGGAAGAGGAGGAGTCAGAGGAAGAAGAGGAGGCAGAGGTTAACGTACCGTCTGGAGCTTCACTCAGAGCTTTGCCAGTCATCTCTCTCTCACCGACCAGCCAGACGTAACCAGAGCCAGTCATGTTGAGCTGACGGGCTGCTTTATACACAGCTGCAGCTTCATCCTCACTGAAAACACACACACACACACACACACACACAATGTTAACACATATGAAGCCACACAACCTGACAGGAGGAGCTACTACACCTGAGAACCATCCAACACCCTGAGAACCATCCAACAACACCCTGAACAACCATCCAACACCCTGAGAACCATCCAACAACACCCTGAACAACCACCCAACACCCTGAGAACCATCCAACAACACCCTGAACAACCCTGAACAACCATCCAACACCCTGAACAACTATCTAACAACACCCTGGGAACCATCCAACACCCTGACCACCATCCAACAACACCCTGAGAACCATCCAACAACACCCTGAACAACCATCCAACAACACCCTGAGAACCATCCAACAACACCCTGAACAACCATCCAACAACACCCTGAGAACCATCCAACAACACCCTGAACAACCATCCAACAACACCCTGAGAACCATCCAACAACACCCTGAACAACCCTGAACAACCATCCAACACCCTGATCACCATCCAACAACACCCTGAACAACCATCCAACAACGCCATCCAACAACACCCTGAGAACCATCCAACAACACCCTGAACAACCATCCAACAACACCCTGAGAACCATCCAACAACACCCTGAACAACCCTGAACAACCACCCAACACCCTGATCACCATCCAACAACACCCTGAACAACCATCCAACAACACCATCCAACAACACCCTGAACAACCATCCAACAACACCCTGAGAACCATCCAACAACACCCTGAACAACCATCCAACAACACCATGAGAACCATCCAACACCTTGACCACCATCCAAAAACACCCTGAACAACCATCCAACACCATGAGAACCATCCAACAAGGACACATCATAGGACACGCATCATTAGCTCTGAACCACCAGGGTCCCCTCCCCGTCCCACCCCGACACCCGGCACCCTGACCCCGGCCTCGACCATGCTCCCTCTCACCCACGCAACCACGGGAGGAGGGGGGCGGGGCCAAAAACATGGAGACAAAAAGTGTTCAAGGTCTGCTGAACTGAAAGAAAACTGAAAGTTGGTCCACTCATGGGTTCTGGGAAAACTTAATCCACTATCTTGTCGGATGAAATCTACTTAGAAATAACCCACTGTTTCAGCTCTATAGCACATCAACCAAACTAAACTGTGGACATCTATGAAGGTTCTCAGTCGGCCGGTCGTCTTTCTCTGAGGAGGCAACTCCACGTTTCACCGCTCATCCAGGAGGCTTCTACGCCGAACCTCAGGTGACCTTAATGACTTTATCTGGGGTGTTTAGACTTGTTGGGTTGTTCTTCTTCTGTTGGTCCACTCATGGGTGCTGGGTAAAGTTAATCCACTACCGTGTGAGATGAAATCTACTTAGCCAAACTTCTAGAAACAGCCCCAACATTTATGAATCTCTTCAGAAACTTTAAGAACCTTCCCCAATGTAAGAACTCTTTTTTTTCAGTTAGTCTTTGTCCAAATCTCGTGACAACGTCCGAACAACCGCAGTACAAATACCAAAGCTTCCAACACCGGTTCTCTATTCCACAACTGTTAACTCTAAACAACTGAACTACTTAGGGTCATTCATCACATAATTCAGTCAACAATCCGTCTTTACTCCACTTTAGCAACTGCACAACAACAGCCTTACAACGTTGTTCCCACAGTGTAAATCCTCACAACCATCTCGCAACTCTAGCAAGACCTCATAACATGGTTGCAGCCGCCCATATCCTGGCAACATTTAGTCCAAACACCATCAGATAGCTGGACACCACCACCACAAATTTGAACTCTGTAAACTTCTCTGTGAGAAACTAATGAAGGTCATTCTTTAAGTGGACGGTACCCATAATTTGGTCAACACCAATCCAACAGATAGGTGCATCTGTCTTTACTATGCCTTAGCAACTGCACTTAACACCGTAGTGACCACCCAGAACAACCTGGCAGGCCCAAACATCATCAGATACCTGGACACCACCACCTCCACCCATAGTACCGTCATTCCTGTACAAACCTGGCAGAGAGGATGATGACTCGGGCCTCCAGGTCTTTGGCCTCCAGCAGCAGAGACGTCAGGTTGGTGTCCTGGGTGAACAGCAGCACCTTCTCCGCCTGGAGGACCGCGGTGCCGGCAGGGGGCGACAGGTGACGGCGACGGCGGGGCGACAGGTCACATCGTAGGACATTGAAAAACACGGCAGAACAAAACACCACAGGACACATCATAGGACACGCATCATTAGCTCTGAACCACCAGGGTCCCCTCCCCGTCCCACCCCGACACCCGGCACCCTGACCCCGGCCTCGACCATGCTCCCTCTCACCCACGCAACCACGGGAGGAGGGGGGCGGGGCCAAAAACATGGAGACAAAAAGTGTTCAAGGTCTGCTGAACTGAAAGAAAACTGAAAGTCGAAGCTCTACAGAAGGAGGGGCAAAAAGTTGTGCGTGGTGTGGTGGCACATGCAAACTGAGGCGCTGTCAAGACTCCAACCAACCAACCAACCAACCAATCAGGGACGTGCATGTTAGAGAGTGCTGATGCAACCGCAAATCAAAAAACAAGATTCGAGTGGAGAGAAGGAGGAGGAGGAAGGAGGGAGGGAGGGAGGCGGGGAGGAGGAGGAGGAGGAGGAGGACGTTTGGATGTTTGAGGAGGATCCTGGTGGGCGGAGCTCCTCATACCTGCAGACAGAGCCACGCCTCAGCCCGGCCACATGCAACCCTTCACAGGGGGGAGGGGGGAGGAAGAGGAGGGGAGGGGAGGAAGAGGAAGGGCGTCTCTCCGGCGGGTCATCCCCGTGTCATGACAAACAAAAGAAAGGATGGCGCCACCAGGATAACAGTCTATCTCTGGGTGGGCGGGACTCTGGGTGGGCGGGGCTGACTGCTGTTTGGCTACTACTGGGCGAGCTCAGAGATTGGTTGGGCGGCGTGCATCATTTGACCATGCAAGTTGATACCTTGGGCGTTCTCCTGAAGTCAAAGTTGTGTTGGTCGAGGTTTTCATAGTTCCTGTTTTTAGTCTGATGTGACGTCACAGAGAAAACACGCAGACAGAAAGTTAACCACAGGCAGAGATCAACAACCAATCAGCTTCAAGACGGGAGGCTGACGGAGCGCGCGACACGTCACAGGCCGTCTGTCTGTCTGTTCACCTGTCTGTCCACCTGTCTGTTCACCTGTCTGTCTGTCTGTCTGTTCACCTGTCTGTCCACCTGTCTGTTCACCTGTCTGTCTGTCTGTCTGTCTGTCTGCCTGTCTGTTCACCTGTCTGTCTGTCTGTCTACCTGTCTGTCTGCCTGTCTGTTCACCTGTCTGTTCACCTGTTTGTCTGTTCACCTGTTTGTCTGTCTGTCTGTCTGTCTGTCTGTCTGTCTGTCTGCCTGTCTGTCTGCCTGTCTGTCCACCTGTCTGTTCACCTGTCTGTCTGTCCACCTGTCTGTCTGTCTGTCTGTCTGTCTGCCTGTCTGTCCACCTGTCTGTTCACCTGTCTGTCTGTCCACCTGTCTGTCTGTCTCTCTGTCTGTTCACCTGTCTGTTCACCTGTTTGTCTGTTCACCTGTCTGTCTGTCTGTCTGTCTGTCTCTTCACCTGTCTGTCTGTCTGTCTCTTCACCTGTCTGTCTGTCTGTTCACCTGTCTGTCCACCTGTCTGTTCACCTGTCTGTTCACCTGTCTATCTGTCTACCTGTCTGTCTGTCCACCTGTCTGTCTGTCTGTTCACCTGTCTGTCTGTCTGTTCACCTGTCTGTCTACCTGTCTGTCCACCTGTCTGTCTACCTGTCTGTCTGTTCACCTGTCTGTCCACCTGTCTGTCTGTTCACCTGTCTGTCCACCTGTCTGTCTGTTCACCTGTCTGTCCACCTGTCTGTCTACCTGTCTGTCTGTCTGTTTGTCTGTCCCCTCTAGCATGATATCTTGACCTGGAATCTGTTAGCGTTAGCTTTTAGCCTTTAGCCAGCAGTATGTATGAATCGTGCGCTCTGATTGGTTCTCAAACTTTATAATCGTCTCACGTTAAAAGTTCAACGTGACTTCCTGTTTCAGAGCGGAGCCTCATGAATATTAATGAGTTTGAATTAAACATCTCTGATGAAATAATGATGAAGCTCACATGACGAGCTCCGACACCGATAACTGATCAATAAATCATCGTCTGCATCTGTGGGGTCTGGAGACTCTGATCACGTGACATCATGTGTGACATCACGTGTTCACTACACAAGAAGAAAAATAACATTGTTAGCTTCTCAGCTTAGTAGCTAGTTAGCTTACAGCTAACAAGCTATGCTAGCGTCTTTCATGATGTCATCTTAATGTTACATCACACATAACATCGAAACACACACGAACAGGAAGTGTGTGTGTGTGTGTGTGTGTGTGTGTGTGTGTGTGTGTGTGTTGTAAATTTAATGAGATTAGCATTTGGAGCGGCTAATGGGACGCTGCGCTGCCACATCAGTTTAACATCACAGGAAGTTTGTGGAGCGTCACGGCTCGGTTCATTGGTCCAATCAAATCAAACTTTACTGAAACTCCTTCATGACATCATCACGTGACCGACTGAACGCTTCGCCTCTACAGCAGCCTGAGCTAACAGGGGCTAAAGCTAACAGGTCATGATATCATGCTAACAGCTAAAGCTAAAACTTTAGCACTTATGTCGTGTTCAGTGACATCTGGTGGTGTAGCTGCTGATTACAGCCGCCTCGCCTCACTCTCTGCTCCTAACATGAAGGAGAAAGTCACAATCAGACTTTAGTTTGTCCGCTCTGGGCTCCTGTAGAAACAGGGAGGACCTGCCGAGTCTGTAGATATAGAAGAGAAAAAGTCTGTCTGTCTGCCTCTGTCTGCCTGTCTGTCTGCCTGCCTGTCTGTCTGTCTGTCTGTCTGTCTGCCTGTCTGCCTGTCTGTCTGCCTGTCTGTCTGTCTGCCTGTCTGTCTGTCTGTCTGCCTGTCTGTCTGTCTGCCTGTCTGTCTGCCTGCCTGCCTGTCTGTCTGCCTGTCTGCCTGTCTGACAGAAGCAGCTCAGACGTGTTCGCACGACTCCGAAACTCCTTCAAAGTGATGAGAGACGAGACAACAGACAGAGAACTGAAAGACAGACAGACAGACAGACAGGCAGACAGACAGGCAGACAGACAGACAGATCTAAAGAAACAGGAAGTAAATATTATTGGACAAAACAAAACAAGAGAAGAAGAAAAGAAAGTGATGAAAGAGAAGCTGCTGACAGAAAGAAGACAAAGAAGGAGGACGACGGAGGGACCAACGTTTCATTTAAGCTAGGCTATGAAGTTAGCATCATGCTAACTGTAGCTAACGTTAGCTATCAACATTAACAGTCCGTGGTCGGCATCATGGACAGGTAACAAAGTGATATCACCACAGTCCACTAACTTAACACGAGACAATATTCATAATGTGCTGTTTCCATGGTTACCACACATAGAGCGCCGGGCTGTTAGCGATGAGCCGAGCGGGAACAAAAGATGCGCTGATAATTAATATAATAGTAATAATTAATAACTCACAATAAACTTCTGTTTACACATCTGTTAGCCGGTTAGCAGGGTAGCTAGCCTCTTAGGGATATAGCTAGTTTGTTAGCGAGGTAGCTAGCCTGTTAGCGCAGTCAATACAAACTCAACCCTTCCTGTTTCTGTTTTTCAAATTAAAAGCCCTTCATTTCTTAAGGCTTTTGTTGTGAAACATTTACAGGAAGGTCTTTGTCCGGTTTGAGTCTGTTTACGTCGGCCTGACCTGCCGAAGGTGTTCAGGTGCTGCTAATGTTCACCGCTCTGTGTTGCTATGGCAACCTTCAGTATTGAAGATGGTGGACGCGCGTCACGTCTACAGATTGATCCGGTTTGAGAAGTGAAACTGTCTGATGATGGAGGATGAGACATCTCTCACACACACACACGCCTGCACATGAAGCGCCACACACGTCGTCACATGAACACACACATGACATCACGTGACATCATGTGTTGCGTGTGCTGACCTTGGTCTCTCGCTCCTCCAGCAGCGTCTCCAGCCTCTTCTGGGCAGCTCGTCCTTCGTGGTCATCGCTGACGATCAGGATGATGTGGTTCCACCTGAACTCCCTCATCAGGTCGAACCACACGTGAGCCTGGTGGGAGTACGGAGGAACCGTCCTCAGGAACGACAGGTGGATGCTCTGAGGAACAAACAGGAGGACGAGAGTCAGAACCGGGCCGCCACAACAAGTTCTTTATGTGTCAGACGGAGGGAAACTCAGATCTAGTCTGAATGATGTACTGTACCACTTCTTTAACAGAACATGCTTCCACCTTTAACATGTGGGTCGTTAAGGACACCTGTGGGTCGTTAAGGTCACCTGTGGGTGGTTATGGTCACCTGTGGGTGGTTAAGGTCACCTGTGGGTGGTTAAGGACACCTGTGGGTGGTTATGGTCACCTGTGGGTGGTTATGGTCACCTGTGGGTGGTTAAGGTCACCTGTGGGTGCACCTGTGGGTGGTTAAGGTCACCTGTGGGTGGTTAAGGTCACCTGTGGGTGGTTATGGTCACCTGTGGGTGGTTATGGTCACCTGTGGGTGGTTAAGGTCACCTGTGGGTCGTTAAGGTCACCTGTGGGTGGTTATGGTCACCTGTGGGTGGTTATGGTCACCTGTGGGTGGTTAGGGTCACCTGTGGGTCGTTAAGGTCACCTGTGGGTGGTTATGGTCACCTGTGGGTGGTTATGGTCGCCTGTGGGTGGTTATGGTCACCTGTGGGTGGTTAAGGTCACCTGTGGGTGGTTAAGGTCACCTGTGGGTGGTTATGGTCACCTGTGGGTGGTTATGGTCACCTGTGGGTGGTTAGGGTCACCTGTGGGTCGTTAAGGACACCTGTGGGTCGTTAAGGACACCTGTGGGTCGTTAAGGTCACCTGTGGGTGGTTAGGGTCACCTGTGGCTCGTTAAGGACACCTGTGGGTCGTTAAGGTCACCTGTGGGTCGTTAAGGTCACCTGTGGGTCGTTAAGGACAGCTGTGGGTCGTTAAGGTCACCTGTGGGTCGTTAAGGTCACCTGCGGGTGGTTATGGTCACCTGCGGGTCGTTAAGGTCACCTGTGGGTGGTTATGGTCACCTGTGGGTGGTTAGGGTCACCTGTGGGTCGTTAAGGACACCTGTGGGTCGTTAAGGACACCTGTGGGTCGTTAAGGTCACCTGTGGGTGGTTAGGGTCACCTGTGGGTCGTTAAGGTCACCTGTGGGTCGTTAAGGTCACCTGTGGGTCGTTAAGGTCACCTGTGGGTGGTTAGGGTCACCTGTGGGTCGTTAAGGACACCTGTGGGTCGTTAAGGTCACCTGTGGGTCGTTAAGGTCACCTGTGCGTGGTTATGGTCACCTGTGGGTGGTTATACTCTGACCTGATGAACCCTCACAGACATATGAAGACAAGCTCAACAGAAACAGGAAACAGGAAGCAGTCAGGTGTGAATGATGTCAGACTCTGAGGACGGGGACAGTTTGTCTCTGCTGTCTGACAGAGTTTGAAAATCAAACGCACCCTGACCTCACCTGAAACACAGACTGATGAACACGTTAATATTTCATCACTCTGTGGAGTAAAGTGCAGAGGAAGTGGAGCGCTGTTCACTGGGACTGATGACATCATCATCATCATCAATATTGTAGAGCAGAGACAGACTGAGTGTTTTCAGTTCAATCACACATCTGAGAGTCTGAACACGTATGACATGATCATATGAACACGTAGACGTGATCATATGAACACGTAGACGTGATTATATGAACACGTAGACGTGATCATATGAACACGTATGACATGATCATATGAACACGTATGACATGATCATATGAACATGTAGACGTGATCATATGAACATTCATGTTCAGGTTACCTTGTCAGAGTAGATGGACATGCGCGTCGTCAGGCCGACCACAGGGATCCGGTAGAAACCGGCGGTGTAGGAGACCGGAGTTGGAGTCAGGTGGTCGTTGGACTGAGGCGGGTGACTGACCAGGATCGCATACACCTGAAGAAGAAGAGGAAGTGACATCAAAACTGCTCTGTATGTAACGCTAGCTAATGTTAGCTCAGTTTGTTAGCCGCTGTTAGCTAATGTTAGCTCAGTTTGTTAGTCGCTGTTAGCTAATGTTAGCTCAGTTTGTTAGCCGCTGTTAGCTAATGTTAGCTCAGTTTGTTAGCTGGGCTGTGAGCTCAGAGCACCGGGGGAGTGTTAGTGTTTGTACCACAGGGAAGAAGAAGAAGAAGAAGAAGAAGAAGAAGAGGTTTACAGGCCCAGCAGTCAGCAGCTTCTATGGACATAATGGCAGAGGAGAAGAGAGTGAAGAGGACGCTGACGGAGGAAGCTAAGAAGAGAAAAGGAGAGAGTGAGCGAGCAAGAAGCCGCCGGACAAGAGTAAATCTGGGACTGACTTTTAGTGGTTGGTGAGAGCTTGGTGAAATAAAAGGCTGAAAGACAGACGCCGAGCTGGGCTGACTGCTGTTGGACTAGTCAGTAATATTAGCTGGCTGCTATGTCTGTCATGTCTGTCATTGCTCCATCACCATCGTCAGTCTGTTTCAGCCTTCATGTGTCTGTAATCTCTGCTCGGGGACGATGGACGGATTACGTCTGTGTGTCTGCAGAGAGAGAGAGACGATGTTAATCTGACGTCTCTCTCTCTCTCATGTCGACGCCATGTTGGCCTCATTTCTTCTACAAAGGAAACAGAGAAGGATGGAAGAGAAGCTCTTTGTGTTTGTGAGCTTCAGTCAACAAACTGTCCATTTAATATCTCATATAATCCAGTTTATAATCCCACTGTGGTAAATATGTTCAGCTGTACTCGAGTATTTGTTCTGATTACATTACTTCTGATCAAAAACAGCCGAACATCAACAAGGTCACCAACAGCAGACATAGCAGCCAGCTAATATTACTGACTAGTCCAACAGCAGTCAGCCCAGCTCGGCGTCTGTCTTTCAGCCTTTTATTTCACCAAGCTCTCACCAACCACTAAAAGTCAGTCCCAGATTTACTCTTGTCCGGCGGCTTCTTGCTCGCTCACTCTCTCCTTTTCTCTTCTTAGCTTCCTCCATCAACGTCCTCTTCACTCTCTTCTCCTCTGCCATTATGTCCATAGAGGCTGCTGAGCCCGGTTACACTGCTAATGCTCGCCCAGCTCCTGTTCTGGCACAACACCGGCTCCGCGTCCCAGGCCTGAAATCCTCCTCTTCCTGGTTGTTAGCATGATATCATGAGCTGTTGGCTCAGCCTCTGTAAAGTAAGGTGAGGTGAGGGGGTTGTAATGATGTCACTAGATCTACAGACTGTATTTATGAATTTATTTGAAACACAGTGTTTCACAATAAAAGCCCTCCAGTGGCTCTGACAGGCTTTTATTGTGAAAGTCTGACAGCGCTGGCTCGATGTTCAGCTCGTGTTTGATTTGTTCTGTTCTGACAGTTTTTCCAGCCGACCTGATCCGATCGGGCCGATAACGACCGTTTATCTGGGGTGGGTTTGATACGATGACTGCACAGAGGAGCGCGACCTGATTGGCCGTTGACCCGTATTTAAATAACGACCAAGATGGCCGCCTGAACTGTTTCTTGTTGAATCACGTCAGTTTAAAACATTTCTGTTTGTGTCCGTTAGCATTAGCATCAGCATTAGCATTAGATAATGCCTGCCTGTCTGTCTAAAGTCTGTAAATCACCTGTAACGTGAACGTTGTTCCCAGTTCTGTTTCCTGCTAACGTTAGCAGCAGCTAGTTAGCATTTAGCTGGTGTCAGGTGAGCTCACCTGGTTGGAGATGAGGTCCTCGCAGACGGACAGAGCCATCTGGATGGCGTTGGGCTTGTGCGTGACGGAGATGGCGTTCATCTTGAACTTGTCTTTCCCGTACAGACTGTTGGCCTGGCTCACCGCCTCCTTGAACACCTGCTCGTAGCGTTTCTGGCTCAGCACAGCGCCGATGTTCACCAGGCGAGGCTCGCAACCACCGCGAGCCACCGAGCAGAGCTGCAGGACGGTGAGGAGCAACATGCCACGGAGCTCCACTGAGGAGGAGGACGAGGAGAGGAAGGTTAGAACAGTCTGAGATTTGGACATGAACAGTCCAGAGACTGACCATCATCCTCCAACTGTGAAGTGAAACACAAACTACAGTTCCTCAAACGTCCACTTGAGGCTGGCTCCAGAAGTGAGTCAGTCTCCATAAGTCCCCATGTTCAAATGTCCAACTTCACAGCAGAAATAAACATGTTTACAGCCTGGTACAAAAAACAATTTTGATCTCTATAGCTAATTTCCCCGTTCATGACAACTGTACTGAGGGTGAATTTATATACAACTCACCTGTTCAGATTATATTAAGGCTTAAAGTTATGCAGGATTAAGAGCGTGGACACTTTGATTGACAGGTGGGTGTGGTTACAGAGACTACGTCCAGGTTTTAGACAGTCTGAGGGGACGTCACAGAGACTACGTCCAGGTTTTAGACAGTCTGCGGGACGTCATGGAGACTACATCCATGTTTTAGACAGTCTGCGGGGACGTCACGGAGACTACGTCCAGGTTTTAGACAGTCTGCGGGGACGTCACGGAGACTACGTCCAGGTTTTAGACAGTCTGCGGGGACGTCACGGAGACTACGTCCAGGTTTTAGACAGTCTGTGGTCTTCATGACCTGTCAGGTCCGGTCAGCTCTGAGACGTCGTGGTTAGTTTGTTGTTGATCTCAGCGAACAGCTGCCTACAGACTGTTCAGTAAGACTTCGTACAGATCAGCTCAGTGTAACGAGCTGAATGAGCTGTCAGTCACAGTGTAGCCGTTTTATGGTCTGTTTCCTGTAAATGAAACTACACCAGACTACACCAGACTACACCAGACAGACTACACCAGACTACACCAGACTACACCAGACATGCTACACCAGACTACACCAGACTACACCAGACTACACCACAGACTACACCAGACAGACTACACCAGACTACACCAGACTACACCAGACAGACTACACCAGACTACACCACAGACTACACCAGACAGACTACACCAGACAGACTACACCAGACTACACCAGACATGCTACACCAGACTACACCAGACTACACCACAGACTACACCAGACTACACCAGACAGACTACACCAGACAGACTACACCAGACAGACTACACCAGACTACACCAGACAGACTACACCAGACTACACCAGACTCCAGACTACACCAGACTACACCACAGACTACACCACAGACTACACCACAGACTACACCAGACTACACCAGACTACACCACAGACTACACCAGACTACACCAGACAGACTACACCAGACTATACCACAGACTACACCAGACTACACCACAGACTACACCAGACAGACTACACCAGACTACACCAGACTACACCACAGACTACACCAGACTACTCCAGACAGACTACACCAGACAGACTACACCAGACTACACCACAGACTACACCAGACTACACCAGACAGACTACACCAGACTACACCAGACTACACCACAGACTACATCAGACAGACTACACCAGAATACACCACAGACTACACCAGACTACACCAGACAGACTACACCAGACTACACCACAGACTACACCAGACTACACCAGACAGACTACACCAGACTATACCACAGACTACACCAGACTACACCAGACAGACTACACCAGACTACACCACAGACTACACCAGACTACACCAGACTACACCACAGACTACACCAGACAGACTACACCAGACTACACCACAGACTACACCAGACTACACCAGACAGACTACACCAGACTACACCAGACTACACCAGACAGACTACACCAAACAGACTACACCAGACTACACCAGACAGACTACACCAGACAGACTACACCAGACTACACCGGACAGACTACACCAGACTACACCACAGACTACACCAGACTACACCAGACTACACCACAGACTACACCAGACTACACCAGACAGACTACACCAGACAGACTACACCAGACTACACCACAGACTACACCAGACTACACCAGACAGACTACACCAGACTACACCAGACTACACCACAGACTACATCAGACAGACTACACCAGACTACACCAGACTACACCACAGACTACACCAGACTACACCAGACTACACCACAGACTACACCAGACTACACCAGACAGACTACACCAGGCAGACTACACCAGACTACACCACAGACTACACCAGACTACACCACAGACTACACCAGACTACACCAGACTACACCACAGACTACACCAGACTACACCAGACAGACTACACCAGACTACACCAGACTACACCAGACAGACTACACCAGACTACACCACAGACTACACCAGACTACACCAGACAGACTACACCAGACTACACCAGACTACACCACAGACTACACCAGATTACACCAGACTACACCACAGACTACATCAGACAGACTACACCAGACTACACCAGACTACGCCACAGACTACACCAGACTACACCAGACAGACTACACCAGACTACACCAGACTACACCACAGACTACACCAGACTACACCAGACAGACTACACCAGACTACACCACAGACTACACCAGACTACACCAGACAGACTACACCAGACTACACCAGACAGACTACAGACACACCAAGACTACACCAGACTACACCAGACAGACTACACCAGACAGACTACACCAGACTACACCACAGACTACACCAGACTACACCAGACAGACTACACCAGACTACACCAGACTACACCACAGACTACACCAGATTACACCAGACTACACCACAGACTACATCAGACAGACTACACCAGACTACACCAGACTACGCCACAGACTACACCAGACTACACCAGACAGACTACACCAGACTACACCAGACTACACCAGACTACACCACAGACTACACCAGACTACACCAGACAGACTACACCAGACTACACCAGACAGACTACACCAGACTACACCAGACAGACTACACCAGACAGACTACACCACAGACTACACCAGACAGACTACACCGGACAGACTACACCAGACAGACTACACCAGACTACACCAGACAGACTACACCACAGACTACACCAGACTACACCAGACAGACTACACCACAGACTACACCAGACTACACCAGACAGACTACACCAGACTACACCAGACAGACTACACCAGACAGACTACACCAGACTACACCAGACAGACTACACCACAGACTACACCAGACTACACCAGACAGACTACACCACAGACTACACCAGACTACACCAGACAGACTACACCAGATTACTACAGACTGAGACTGATGAGGAAACTGTTTACTGACACATAAATCAGCTGACAGGTCGCCTCATTTCTCCATAAGACTCTATACCTCCTGCTGATAAAGACTGATTAAAGACTGGTTAAAGACTGATTAAAGACTGTCGCATGTTTTCAATTTAGTCTGTTTAATCTGATTGGATCCAATCAGCTGCAGCGTCCAATCAGTGACCAGTTTTTTTGTTTTGTTTTGTTGTTGTTTTTTTAATTTTAGATACTTTATTGATCACATTGAGCGTGAAATTACTTCTCCACAGGCTGGCACCTGTTGGAACACACACATGCACATGCACAGGGTCACACACTCACTGGAGCAGTGGGCATCAGCTCACAGCGCCCGGAAGCAGATGTTGGGGGGGGGATACGGTGCCTTGCTCAAGGGCACCTCGGCCGTGGCAATCTTTTTTGAGCAGCTAGAGCGGGGATCGAACCACCAACTTTGGGGTTATTGGACGACTCATTGGACCCACTCTACCACTGAGCCACGGTTATGACCCAACGAGGGTCGGCCTTCAAGATGGCCGCCTTCAACAACATGTGGCTCAGGGAGGATCAAATAAAATATTTGGGACGCTCCCCGAGTCTTCACAGGTTTTTGACAGCGTCCAATCAGAGCTCAGGAAACCAGCAAACACTTTGTCACCTGTCAATCATTCAGCAGTGGCCAATCAGGTGGTTCCGATATTTGGGTGGAGGAAGTGGGCGTGGCTTCAGTTTTACAGGTGGATCACTGATTGGCTCTTTAACAAGCTTTAATGTCTGATGATGAACTCAGTTAATTAATTTAATTTAATTAATTAATGAACATGTTTTTTAATTTAAAAAAGAAAAATGAATCAAAATGTTTTTTATTTTTATTTTATTAAACTAAAACAAACAAACTGAAACAGTGTTGAACTAAACTAAATGAATCTAGATTAAAAATATTAAATTCAATTAAATGAAAAATGTTAGATTAGATTAATTACAGATGAGGTCACTCACTGTTTGATGTGATTTTCTCTCCGGTCGTCGGTGAATTCCGTTACAGTGTGTCTGTCCTCGGTCTGTCCTCGGTCTCCTGTTGATTTCACCGTGTGTGGTTCAGCCCGGTGCCGTCAGCCCGGTGCCGTGCTCGGTCCGGTCCGGTCCGGTCCGGTGACTCTCAGGTTAAAGGTGTTTGTTTTTGTTTTTGTTTTTTGTCTTAATAAATGAAAATGTTGTTGAAATGTCCGGTGACGGTGTCGGTCCCCTGTGTCGTCACCGTGTCTCACCGGAGGACTGAAGTCGTTAAACGTTGTTTTTCTTCAGTTTAAAGGACCCTGTTGACACCGTCTCGCGCTCCGTCCTGTTGATTCACCGTGTCTTCATCACGTCATCTTCATCCATCAAATCAGATCATCTGATCAGTTTTCAGTCATTAATCACTCATCAGCTCATCAACCGACCGTCCGTCTGTTGATGCTCGCGGACTTCTGGATGACCTGAAGCTCGCGAGCTCGCGGTCCGTCCTTGGATCCCGATGCTCGGTCCCGCGCGGAGGAGAGAGGAGAGGAGATGATGCGCGCGGCCGTCAGAGCGCGGGCACGAGCATCTCTCTTTGATGTCAGTGAATTAATGAACAGACACGCGCTCGTGCCCGCGCACAGAAACACCATCACCCTCTGAGAAGTCACACTTCAACTGTGATGTAACTTTATTTAAATCACACAGTGATTATTAATATCATTATTATTGTTGTTAATAATCATCATATTTACATTATTATTACTAACAACAACAATAAATTGATATTATTATTATTATTATAATAATAACAATGTCATTATTATTGTTGTTGTTGTTGCTGTTAGTCATCATCTGTTAGCTTCTGTTAGCTTCAGTCTGTTAGCTTCTGTCTGTTAGCTGTTAGCTTCTGTCTGTTAGCTTCTGTCTGTTAGCTGTTAGCTTCTGTCTGTTAGCTGTTAGCTTCTGTCTGTTAGCTTCTGTTAGCTTCTGTTAGCTGTTAGCTTCTCTCTGTTAGCTTCTGTCTGTTAGCTTCTGTTAGCTGTTAGCTTCTCTCTGTTAGCTGTTAGCGTCTGTCTGTTAGCTGTTAGCTTCTGTTAGCATATGTTTGTAAAGATTCAGTATTGATCGTATTTGATGGACTCTGACTAAAAATGTGTGAAATCATAACGATCAATCAAACGTCAGATGACTTCACTTCCTGTTTGTTAATGAAGCTGAACTCGTTAATGAATCATCATGATTAACAGTTCATCAATCAGGATCAATAATCAATAATCAGACTTTTTCTTCTTCTGTGGTTGTGTCTGTGTTTACATTCCTCAGCCCCTCCGCTGCCGCCACCATATGTGGTTGCCACGGCAACATGTATGCAGCTCCAGATCTCTACTGTGGTTGCCACGGAAACAAGCATCTGCAGCCCTGATTTCCCCATCCCCTCTAATTAACACACACACACACACACACACACACACCTACACACACACACACACACACACACACAATGTAGTACTCTGACCCGGTGTGTTCACATCAGTCCAGGTTCCAGAGCTGATTCAGGGTGTCAGATGTCACTCAAGTGAACCTGCTCCTGAATTAGGTGGTTAAAAAAATCATCCAATCAGAGAGCTTCACACCCTGTTACCGTGCAGACAATGGCAGGTGAAGTTAGAGTTAGCTTCTGTCTGTTAGCTTCACCCACCTGTCAATCAAAGCGTCCACGCTCTTAATCCTGCATAACTTTAAGCCTTAATATAATCTGAACAGGTGAGTTGTATATAAATTCACCCTCAGTACAGTTGTCATGAACGGGGAAATTAGCTATAGAGACCAAAACTGTTTTTTGTACCAGGCTGTAAACATGTTTATTTCTGCTGTGAAGTTGGACATTTGAACATGGGGACTTATGGAGACTGACTCACTTCTGGAGCCAGCCTCAAGTGGACGACAAGAGGAACTGCAGTTTGTGGTACTTCTGCATCGGCTTCATTGGATGTTGATTATACACGACACATGAAAACAGCTTTAGTCTGTTAGCCTCAGTCTGTTAGCCTCAGAATGTTAGCCTCAGTCTGTTAGCCTCAGACTGTTAGCCTCAGAATGTTAGCCTCAGTCTGTTAGCCTCAGTCTGTTAGCCTCAGACTGTTAGCCTCAGTCTGTTAGCCTCAGACTGTTAGCCTCAGAATGTTAGCCTCAGTCTGTTAGCCTCAGACTGTTAGCCTCAGAATGTTAGCCTCAGTCTGTTAGCCTCAGAATGTTAGCCTCAGTCTGTTAGCCTCAGACTGTTAGCCTCAGAATGTTAGCCTCAGTCTGTTAGCCTCAGAATGTTAGCCTCAGACTGTTAGCCTCAGTCTGTTAGCCTCAGACTGTTAGCCTCAGACTGTTAGCCTCAGTCTGTTAGCCTCAGACTGTTAGCCTCAGTCTGTTAGCCTCAGACTGTTAGCCTCAGACTGTTAGCCTCAGTCTGTTAGCCTCAGACTGTTAGCCTCAGTCTGTTAGCCTCAGACTGTTAGCCTCCGTCTGTTAGCCTCAGTCTGTTAGCCTCAGTCTGTTAGCCTCAGACTGTTAGCCTCAGTCTGTTAGCCTCAGTCTGTTAGCCTCAGACTGTTAGCCTCAGTCTGTTAGTGATCATCTTACATGATGACATCACTGTCTCCTCTGATCTCAGCTGTGAACAGGAAGTAGGACATGTATGACCTCACTGGTTTATTTCTCTGGTGTTCACATGATGAGGAGAGCTTCCTTCAGCTTCCAGGCCAGTGAGCCAACACACACACACACACACACACACACACACACACACATTCAGTGATGCTCTTTTTGTTTCCAGCTGAGTGTGTTGTAAGGCGAATGGAGAGATGCATGCTGGGATGCATTTGTAGCCCGTTGAGTCCCTGAGGGGGGAGTGTCACTGTGTGTGTGTGTGTGTGTGTGTGTGTGTGTGTGTGTGTGTGTGTGTGTGTGTGACCTCACAGATCCACCATCTGTCACGTGTTCAGACGCCGACCGGCACCGCAACCTGTTTACATGAAATTCCAGAGGAGTGATGTGATTGGTCGACACAGATTTGTTCTCATGTTGAATGGTGGACTCTGATTGGTTCTTTATGTAACACACACGTCTGTTTAATTATGACTGTCCTGACGTGTGTGTGTGTTTAATTATGCTAAGTTCTTAAACAGGAAGCCTCGAGTCATCCATTAACACGCACACACATGAATTAAACATGTTGTCGACATCTAACTGTCTAATGTCACAGAGACTACATCCAGGTTTTAGACAGTCTGCGGGGACGTCACGGAGACTACATCCAGGTTTTAGACAGTCTGCGGGGACGTCACAGAGACTACATCCAGGTTTTAGACAGTCTGCGGGGACGTCACGGAGACTACGTCCAGGTTTTAGACAGTCTGCGGGGACGCCACACTACGTCCAGGTTTAGACATCTGGGGGACGTCACGGAGACTACGTCCAGGTTTTAGACAGTCTGCGGGGACGTCACGGAGACTACGTCCAGGTTTTAGACAGTCTGCGGGGACGTCACGGAGACTACGTCCAGGTTTTAGACAGTCTGCGGGGACGTCACGGAGACTACGTCCAGGTTTTAGACAGTCTGCGGGGACGTCACGGAGACTACGTCCAGGTTTTAGACAGTCTGCGGGGACGTCACGGAGACTACGTCCAGGTTTTAGACAGTCTGCGGGGACGTCACGGAGACTACGTCCAGGTTTTAGACAGTCTGCGGGGACGTCACGGAGACTACGTCCAGGTTTTAAACAGTCTGCGGGGACTCATAATGTTTTTTGAAGGTGTTATTTCTGGTTCTTCCAGCAGGTGGTGCAGTGACATCAAACAGTGCTGCTACAGTGTCTGTATGTGAAGGAGGAGCAGGTGGAGAACAAACTAAGTTTAAAAGTGAAATGAGGAGGTGAAATAAGTTGAGAGCAGAGAGGACGAGTGGTCTGCATCAAAGTGTCGGAGGTGACATGAAGGAAGGAGGCTGAAGGAGGCTGAAGGAGGCTGAAGGAGGCTGAGGGAGGCTGAAGGACGAGGTTCATGTTGAGTCGGCCGCTCAGTTCTGCATTACATGTTGCAACACAGAGAGAAGGCAGGAAACAGAACTGACACATTCAACGTCTGACTGACACCACAGACGCACGGAGAGACAGACAAGAGGAGGTGAACCTCAAAGCAACTGGATGAAGGCCAACAAGGAGTAAACGAGGAGAAGGAGGTCAAAGGAGAAGAGAGGGGGAGAAAGAGTGACACAACGAGGGAGGTGAAGAGGAGCAAAGCCGAACAGAAAGGAGGAACAGGAGGAGGAGCAGGTGAAGGAAGAAGAGGAGTGAAGAAAGAACAAGAAGACGAGGAGGTGAAAAAGAGGAGAGACTTTAAAGAAAGGAGGAAGCACAAAGTGAGAGGAGAGGAGAGGAGAGGAGAGGAGAGGAGAGGAGGAAAGGAGAGGAGGAAAGAGGGAGGACCGGCAGTGTCATCATGGAGGAGGACATCAGGAAACAGGGGATGCTCTACCTGCAGCAGCAGAGGTTTGGAAAGGTACGAACACGCCAACAACACGCCAGCAACACAGCTAACTACACAGCTAATGCTAATGCTAACACACATGCATAAACAGTGTTTAATGTAACGTCAGTGTGAAGTGTGTGAACGTGGACAGAGAACACACAACATGTATTTATATTGCATATACCTGCAGCTCCTTTACGTACAAAGTACTGTAGAAGTAGAAGTACGCCACTCCTGCAAATTTAGCTGATCTGTTTCACACTGTTGGACACTTTAATACACACACACACATACACACACACACACACACACACACACATAAAATACAAACTTGTTTTTACGGTAAAAAAAACTGTCAGCAGAACTTTTCCTGATATTACAGTAAAATGACGACGTTTTATTCCATATTTTAAGTTTTTTGTAGCTGTTTTGTCGTATCGTATATGCATATATATACATACATATATATATACAGAGCTATATGATATATGATATATAATATATAAATACTGTATGAATGCCCTGTAAAATACAGCTTTTGTCATGAAATATTACAGTATTTTACCGTACAATTGACAGTCTCTTAAATACTTTATTGTCATATTTTACAGTCTTTTACTGTCGTGACAGTTTTTCACCGTGAAATCTACAGAGAGTTTTTACAGTGTACTGGATAAGAAGTGTAAAGAAGCATAACGTGGAAATACTCGAGTACAACTACCTCGAGAATGTTAAATATAACTCAGAGGTAATTGGACAAGGACCTTGAATTGGTACTTGAGTAAATGTACTTAGTTACCTTCCAGCGCCGCAACTAGCAACAGTTAAAGTATCAGTATCAGCAGTATCAGCAGTATCAGTAATCTCTCTGTGGTGTGTGTCTGTGCAGAAGTGGAAGCGTGTGTGGTGCGTCCTGTACAGAGAAAGTTCCTGTTCGATTTCCAGGCTGGAGTTCTTCGAGTGTAAAGACGTAGGAAGTGTGGAGAAGCTCGACAAGAGTCTACGCAAACAGCAAGAACACAAGAAGGTACACACACTGTACATGTATTGTAAATATACTGTACATGTACTCTGAATATACTCTACTACTACTGCTACTACTACTGTACTTTACTGTAATTAGCATTTACTTTACGATGCACTGAGTTCTCCTGTTGCCGTGGTGATAACAGCCTGTGCGTCTCCTAGGTGATCCGTATGGCAGACTGTATCCGGGTATCGGAGATGGAGACTGACGGCTGTCCCAAAGACACGGGACCCTTCGTGATCGAGACCACGGAGAAGATCTACGTGTTCGCCGTGGACAGGAAACAGCTGGACGACTGGACACACAAACTGTGTGAGATCGCCTTCCCTGTAGGTACACACAGCGCTAACGCTAGCATGCTAACAGCAGAGCTAACACTGAGTACCAGTTAGCTTAGCATAATCACACATATCACTCTCATTATACTTAAAACTAATAAAACTACATTTACAAAGATTCATTTCAGTAAGTCACTTCCTGTTTACAGAGTCGGTTGCTCTTGGTTGGACAGATTGGAACTAGCTACAATCTGAAGTGACTCGTCCTGATTATGATTAAAATAATTCATTAAATCATTCATCAATACAACACAAAAGGTCGTTAAGGTCACCTGTGGGTCGTTAAGGACACCTGTGGGTCGTTAAGGACAGCTGTGGGTCGTTAAGGACAGCTGCGGGTCGTTAAGGACAGCTGTGGGTCGTTAAGGTCACCTGTGGGTCGTTAAGGACACCTGTGGGTCGTTAAGGACAGCTGCGGGTCGTTAAGGTCACCTGTGGGTTGTTAAGGTCACCTGTGGGTCGTTAAGGACACCTGTGGGTCGTTAAGGACAGCTGTGGGTCATCAAGGTCACCTGTGGGTCGTTAAGGACACCTGTGGGTCGTTAAGGTCAGCTGTGGGTCATCAAGGTCACCTGTGGGTCGTTAAGGACAGCTGTGGGTCGTCAAGGTCACCTGTGGGTCGTTAAGGACAGCTGTGGGTCGTCAAGGTCACCTGTGGGTCGTTAAGGACAGCTGTGGGTCGTCAAGGTCACCTGTGGGTCGTTAAGGACAGCTGTGGGTCGTCAAGGTCACCTCTGGGTCGTTAAGGACAGCTGTGGGTCGTTAAGGACAGCTGTGGGTCGTCAAGGTCACCTGTGGGTCTTTAAGGACAGCTGTGGGTCGTTAAGGACAGCTGTGGGTCGTCAAGGTCACCTGTGGGTCGTTAAGGACAGCTGTGGGTCGTTAAGGACAGCTGTGGGTCGTTAAGGACACCTGTGGGTCGTTAAGGACAGCTGTGGGTCATCAAGGTCACCTGTGGGTCGTTAAGGACAGCTGTGGGTCGTCAAGGTCACCTGTGGGTCGTTAAGGACAGCTGTGGGTCGTTAAGGACAGCTGTGGGTCGTTAAGGATAGCTGTGGGTCATCAAGGTCACCTGTGGGTCGTTAAGGACAGCTGTGGGTCGTTAAGGATAGCTGTGGGTCATTAAGGATAGCTGTGGGTCGTTAAGGATAGCTGTGGGTCGTTAAGGACACCTCTGGGTTGTTGACAAACTCTCCGATGACAGTAATGCTCGTATTTCATCCAGACGGTTAAAGAGGAGAAAAGGAAGACATTTTGTTAATCTGGTCTTTACGTCTGACCCTGAGGGTTAACGGTCATCACTGACTCTTTTTCGACGTTTGACGTTTACCTGAGAAGAAGAACTTTGTGGACTCGTTGTAGTCTGCATTGAGAAAGACCACCTGACGTCACATGACGAGGTCGTGAATGAAGGCGTACATTCAGATAACAGGTGGTTGACCTCAGATAACAGGTGGTTGACATGACGATGTGGTCATCAGTTTTAACAGTTTACACGATGGAGTGAACTGTTAAACTGTTAAATAGAGTCGGTTGTCATGGAAACATCTTTGACCCCGGTGCTGGTGTCCGTCGGTACCGTCAGTCGTCTTGGTGTCAAACGTTGTTCTCGTGGTTATAAATAGCAGGTCGATGACAGACAGCTGACGGTCCTGAGTCACGGCTCCACTTCCTCTTTCTCACTGTATGACAGGAAATACACGCTTCACACTCAAACAGCCAATCAGACGGCAGCTCTGGTCTGACACATCACATGTAAAGTGTGATCCAGACTCAGACTTTTATTTTGGAGGACAAAAGAACAGACCTCTGCAGAACTCAAATCAGGTGTCTAAGGTGGAATTTAAGGTGGAACTGAAGAGTTTAAGAGTCATGTCAGTCATGTTGCTTTGTGTCTTAAAGTCTCCATGAAACAGGAAGTAGAGTCTGTTTACTTCCTCATTTCTACATGTTTCCTGTAGAAACGCTCAGAGAGGGTCAGTAGATACTGACTGAACGTTTACAGCAGCCAATAGCGAGCGTGTGTTAGCATTGCAGCTAGCACTATGAGCTAGCATCAGCGTCCACCTTCCAGTGAACACGGCCGGACCGAACAGAACCTCTGAACCAGCAGTGTCCAGTCTAACAGTGAATACAGCAACAGAACCTCTGAACCAGCAGTGTCCAGTCTAACAGTGAATACAGCAACAGAACCTCTGAACCAGCAGTGTCCAGTCTAACAGTGAATACAGCAACAGAACCTCTGAACCAGCAGTGTCCAGTCTAACAGTGAATACAGCAACAGAACCTCTGAACCAGCAGTGTCCAGTCTAACAGTGAATACAGTAACAGAACCTCTGAACCAGCAGTGTCCAGTCTAACAGTGAATACAGCAACAGAACCTCTGAACCAGCAGTGTCCAGTCTAACAGTGAATACAGCAGCCTACCGAGGTGGTTTTCTTGCCGGGTTTGGCTCCTGGCATCCCGGGCTGAGTCAGTTCAGTTAGCTACACGGCTGACCGAGCTAACCACAGTTAGCGCTTCACTACTTATCAATCTTTACATCAAGTAATGGTAGCTAATGTTAGCAGTGAGCTACATTAGCTATATCTCAAAACTAGCCAAATCTCCAACATTAATAAATCAGAATCAGAAAAATCTTTATTGCCAAGTACGTTCTTTACACATACAAAGAATTAGTTCTGGTGTTGTTGGTGCATGATAAACATTCTCTAAATATAAGAAATATAAATATACAGTATATACACAGTATTTAAAAGTAAAAATAAGAAGAGCAGTACAGCTGAGTAAGTAATATATTATATGTTTGTAATTAGTAATATGTTTGCCTTTTCCCAAATCTAGCGAGGTCCATAACATTAACTTATGTTAGCATTTAGCTACATTAGCACTAGCTCCAAACCAACTGTAACGTTATTCCCTGTTGGTCTCAGAGGCTGTGCTCCAACCTGGTCCGGTCCGGCTGCTGAGCCCGGTTCTGTTAGCATGCTAACTGCAGATTCAGTTAGCTGCCTGTCTATCTGTCTGTCTGCCTGCCTGCCTGCCTGCCTGTCTGTCTGTCTGTCTGTCTGCCTGTCTGCCTGTCTCTCTGTCTGCCTGTCTCTCTGTCTGCCTGTCTGCCTGCCTGCCTGCCTGCCTGCCTGTCTGTCTGTCTGTCTGTCTGTCTGCCTGCCTGCCTGTCTGTCTGCCTGCCTGCCTGTCTGTCTGATCATTGATGAATGTTTTCAGATGAGCTGGATGGAGCCGAGTGTGAAGCGAGGCAGCCTGCAGAGAGGAAACAGAGTGGAAGAAGATGAAGGAATGGAGGACAACTCTCTGTACAGCAGCAGCAGACAGACAGGTAATACCTGTCTCACTTCTACCTGAGCACACGTCACTTGACTTCTTCCCTCGTCGTGCTTCTGCAGCAGGTTTTTTCTTTTTCTTCTCAGTCTTGACTTCCTGTCAAACCTCGAAACAAACCTCACTTCCTCTCTCACTCTTTTCCCATTGCGGCTAAATTTAGCAGCCTGCGGCTAAAACGATGCATGAGTCTGCTGCAACACACACACACACACACACACACACACACACACACACACACAAACACACACAAACCCACAGTATGTGCACATCTCGATCTGACACATAAGCTGACGATCATGAGATGTTCGACTTCCTCTTTAATTTGATACCAAACATGAAACATCTGCAGTTAGCTCAGTTTGTTAGCTGGACTGTGAGCTCAGAGCACCAGGAGAGTGTTAGTGTTTGTACCACAGGCGTTTTGGACCACCGGGAAGAAGAAGAAGAAGAAGAAGAACAAGAAGAACAAGAAGAACAAGAAGAACAAGAACAAGAAGAACAAGAACAAGAAGAAGAATAAGAAGAGGAGGTTTACAGGCCCTGGGCTGACAGGGGTGTAACATATAAACTCAGTGTTTTGTTAGCGATAACGTTAGCGAACGTCAAGCTAACGATGCATGTATCAGACCGCCTCACATCGTCAGCTGACAAAATAACCTGCAAACAACAAGACAGATAATTTACAGCCAGATCAGCCCCGAGAGTCTGCACGATGTTTCATGGGATGTTGCTGGGTTCATTATCTCTCTGTGAGTGTCTTAAAGAGGTCGTTCAGTGATTTAAACAGAATCTTAAATCTAAAACTGGTTTTTAATGGAGGTCATATGAGCTCTGTGGTCTTCATCAGAACTCGGGCTGCAGAGTTCTGGACCAGCTGCAGGCAGAGCGTTAACGTAATCGAGCTTCGAGGTGATGAAAGTGTGAATTAGTTTGTCTGAGTGAGGAAAGGTCTGATTTATTTATTTAGTTTATATTTCTGATGTGAGCCTCAAAGTTGACGTCAGACTCTGAAGTTGTTCTCAGGTTGTTGACCTGGTCTTCTGTCTGAACATATTTCAGTCTGTTAGGCCGTGTACTGTAACCGGGCTGAGTGCAGAGATACAGAAATGTACAATCATGTGTCGTCTGCGTAGATGTGACGTTTAATGTTAGCATGTAAATGTCGAACAGAAGAGGACCAAACATAGAACCATGTGGGACTCCACACGTGATGACAAATCACCCAGAAGACATGAAGTACATGAAGTACATGATGGACATGAAGTACATGAAGTACATGATGGACATGAAGTACATGAAGTACATGATGGACATGAAGCACATGATGGACATGAAGTACATGATGGACATGAAGTACATGAAGTACATGATGGACATGAAGCACATGATGGACATGAAGTACATGAAGTACATGATGGACATGAAGCACATGATGGACATGAAGTACATGACGTACATGACGTACATGATGGACATGAAGTACATGAAGCACATGATGTACATGAAGTACATGAAGTACATGATGGACATGAAGTACATGACGTACATGATGGACATGAAGTACATGAAGTTCATGATGTACATGAAGTACATGATGGACATGAAGTACATGACGTACATGACGTACATGATGGACATGAAGTACATGAAGCACATGATGGACATGAAGTACATGAAGCACATGATGGACATGAAGTACATGAAGTACATGATGGACATGAAGTACATGAAGTACATGACGTACATGAAGTACATGATGGACATGAAGTACATGAAGTTCATGATGTACATGAAGTACATGATGGACATGAAGTACATGACGTACATGATGGACATGAAGTACATGACGTACATGATGGACATGAAGTACATGAAGCACATGATGGACATGAAGTACATGAAGTACATGAAGCACATGATGGACATGAAGTACATGAAGTACATGAAGTACATGAAGCACATGAAGTACATGAAGTACATGACGTACATGAAGTACATGATGGACATGAAGTACATGAAGTACATGAAGCACATGAAGCACATGATGGACATGAAGTACATGAAGTACATGACGCACATGATGGACATGAAGTACATGATGGACATGAAGTACATGAAGCACATGATGGACATGAAGTACATGAAGTTCATGATGTACATGAAGTACATGATGGACATGAAGTACATGAAGTACATGAAGCACATGAAGCACATGATGGACATGAAGTACATGAAGTACATGACGCACATGATGGACATGAAGTACATGAAGTACATGAAGTACATGAAGCACATGATGGACATGAAGTACATGAAGTTCATGATGTACATGAAGTACATGATGGACATGAAGTACATGACGTACATGACGTACATGATGGACATGAAGTACATGAAGCACATGATGGACATGAAGTACATGAAGTACATGATGGACATGAAGTACATGATGGACATGAAGTACATGAAGTACATGACGTACATGATGGACATGAAGTACATGAAGCACATGATGGACATGAAGTACATGAAGTACATGATGGACATGAAGTACATGAAGTACATGAAGCACATGATGGACATGAAGTACATGAAGTACATGATGGACATGAAGTACATGAAGTACATGACGTACATGAAGTACATGATGGACATGAAGTACATGAAGTACATGAAGCACATGAAGCACATGATGGACATGAAGTACATGAAGTACATGATGGACATGAAGTACATGAAGCACATGAAGCACATGATGGACATGAAGTACATGACGTACATGAAGCACATGATGGACATGAAGTACATGATGGACATGAAGTACATGAAGCACATGATGGACATGAAGTACATGAAGTTCATGATGTACATGAAGTACATGATGGACATGAAGTACATGACGTACATGAAGCACATGATGGACATGAAGTACATGATGGACATGAAGCACATGATGGACATGAAGTACATGAAGTACATGACGTACATGAAGCACATGATGGACATGAAGTACATGAAGCACATGATGGACATGAAGTACATGACGTACATGACGTACATGATGGACATGAAGTACATGAAGCACATGATGTACATGAAGTACATGAAGTACATGATGGACATGAAGTACATGACGTACATGATGGACATGAAGTACATGAAGTTCATGATGTACATGAAGTACATGATGGACATGAAGTACATGACGTACATGACGTACATGATGGACATGAAGTACATGAAGCACATGATGGACATGAAGTACATGAAGCACATGATGGACATGAAGTACATGAAGTACATGATGGACATGAAGTACATGAAGTACATGACGTACATGAAGTACATGATGGACATGAAGTACATGAAGTTCATGATGTACATGAAGTACATGATGGACATGAAGTACATGACGTACATGATGGACATGAAGTACATGACGTACATGATGGACATGAAGTACATGAAGCACATGATGGACATGAAGTACATGAAGTACATGAAGCACATGATGGACATGAAGTACATGAAGTACATGAAGTACATGAAGCACATGAAGTACATGAAGTACATGACGTACATGAAGTACATGATGGACATGAAGTACATGAAGTACATGAAGCACATGAAGCACATGATGGACATGAAGTACATGAAGTACATGACGCACATGATGGACATGAAGTACATGATGGACATGAAGTACATGAAGCACATGATGGACATGAAGTACATGAAGTTCATGATGTACATGAAGTACATGATGGACATGAAGTACATGAAGTACATGAAGCACATGAAGCACATGATGGACATGAAGTACATGAAGTACATGACGCACATGATGGACATGAAGTACATGAAGTACATGAAGTACATGAAGCACATGATGGACATGAAGTACATGAAGTTCATGATGTACATGAAGTACATGATGGACATGAAGTACATGACGTACATGACGTACATGATGGACATGAAGTACATGAAGCACATGATGGACATGAAGTACATGAAGTACATGATGGACATGAAGTACATGATGGACATGAAGTACATGAAGTACATGACGTACATGATGGACATGAAGTACATGAAGCACATGATGGACATGAAGTACATGAAGTACATGATGGACATGAAGTACATGAAGTACATGAAGCACATGATGGACATGAAGTACATGAAGTACATGATGGACATGAAGTACATGAAGTACATGACGTACATGAAGTACATGATGGACATGAAGTACATGAAGTACATGAAGCACATGAAGCACATGATGGACATGAAGTACATGAAGTACATGATGGACATGAAGTACATGAAGCACATGAAGCACATGATGGACATGAAGTACATGACGTACATGAAGCACATGATGGACATGAAGTACATGATGGACATGAAGTACATGAAGCACATGATGGACATGAAGTACATGAAGTTCATGATGTACATGAAGTACATGATGGACATGAAGTACATGACGTACATGAAGCACATGATGGACATGAAGTACATGATGTACATGACGTACATGAAGCACATGATGGACATGAAGTACATGAAGTACATGATGGACATGAAGTACATGAAGTACATGACGTACATGACGTACATGATGGACATGAAGTACATGAAGCACATGAAGCACATGATGGACATGAAGTACATGAAGCACATGATGGACATGAAGTACATGAAGCACATGATGGACATGAAGTACATGATGTACATGAAGTACATGAAGTACATGATGGACATGAAGTACATGATGGACATGAAGCACATGATGGACATGAAGCACATGAAGCACATGATGGACATGAAGTACATGATGGACATGAAGTACATGATGGACATGAAGCACATGATGGACATGAAGTACATGAAGCACATGATGGACATGAAGTACATGAAGTTCATGATGTACATGAAGTACATGATGGACATGAAGTACATGACGTACATGGGGTACATGAAGCACATGAAGCACATGAAGCACATGAAGTACATGAAGCACATGAAGCACATGATGGACATGAAGCACATGATGGACATGAAGTACATGATGGACATGAAGTACATGAAGCACATGATGGACATGAAGTACATGAAGCACATGAAGCACATGATGGACATGAAGCACATGATGGACATGAAGTACATGATGGACATGAAGCACATGAAGTACATGAAGTACATGAAGTACATGAAGCACATGAAGTACATGAAGTACATGAAGCACATGAAGTACATGAAGTACATGAAGCACATGAAGCACATGATGGACATGAAGCACATGATGGACATGAAGTACATGATGGACATGAAGCACATGAAGTACATGAAGTACATGAAGCACATGAAGTACATGAAGTACATGAAGTACATGAAGCACATGAAGTACATGAAGTACATGAAGTACATGATGGACATGAAGCACATGAAGCACATGAAGTACATGAAGCACATGATGGACATGAAGTACATGAAGCACATGATGGACATGAAGTACATGATGGACATGAAGTACATGACGTACATGATGGACATGAAGCACATGATGGACATGAAGTACATGAAGCACATGATGGACATGAAGTACACGAAGTACATGATGGACATGAAGCACATGATGGACATGAAGTACATGAAGCACATGATGGACATGAAGTACATGAAGTACATGACGTACATGAAGCACATGATGGACATGAAGTACATGAAGCACATGATGGACATGAAGTACATGATGGACATGAAGCACATGAAGTACATGAAGCACATGAAGTACATGAAGTACATGAAGTACATGAAGCACATGAAGTACATGAAGTACATGAAGCACATGAAGCACATGATGGACATGAAGCACATGATGGACATGAAGTACATGAAGTACATGAAGTACATGAAGCACATGAAGTACATGAAGTACATGAAGTACATGAAACACATGAAGTACATGAAGTACATGAAGCACATGAAGCACATGATGGACATGAAGCACATGATGGACATGAAGTACATGATGGACATAAAGTACATGAAGTACATGAAGTACATGAAGCACATGAAGCACATGATGGACATGAAGTACATGAAGTACATGACGTACATGAAGCACATGATGGACATGAAGCACATGAAGTACATGATGGACATGAAGTACATGAAGCACATGATGGACATGAAGTACATGAAGTACATGACGTACATGAAGCACATGATGGACATGAAGTACATGATGGACATGAAGTACATGATGGACATGAAGTACATGAAGCACATGAAGCACATGATGGACATGATGGACATGAAGTACATGATGGACATGAAGTACATGAAGTTCATGATGTACATGAAGTACATGATGGACATGAAGTACATGAAGTTCATGATGTACATGAAGTACATGATGGACATGAAGTACATGACGTACATGACGTACATGATGGACATGAAGTACATGAAGTTCATGATGTACATGAAGTACATGATGGACATGAAGTACATGAAGCACATGACGTACATGAAGCACATGACGTACATGAAGCACATGATGGACATGAAGTACATGAAGTTCATGATGTACATGAAGTACATGATGGACATGAAGTACATGAAGTTCATGATGTACATGAAGTACATGATGGACATGAAGTACATGACGTACATGACGTACATGATGGACATGAAGTACATGAAGTTCATGATGTACATGAAGTACATGATGGACATGAAGTACATGAAGTTCATGATGTACATGAAGTACATGATGGACATGAAGTACATGACGTACATGACGTACATGATGGACATGAAGTACATGAAGCACATGAAGCACATGATGGACATGAAGTACATGAAGTACATGAAGTACATGAAGCACATGATGGACATGAAGTACATGAAGCACATGAAGTACATGAAGTACATGATGGACATGAAGTACATGAAGCACATGAAGCACATGAAGTACATGAAGTACATGAAGTACATGAAGCACATGATGGACATGAAGTACATGAAGTACATGAAGCACATGAAGTACATGAAGTACATGAAGCACATGAAGTACATGACGTACATGAAGTACATGATGGACATGAAGCACATGAAGTACATGAAGTACATGACGTACATGAAGTACATGATGGACATGAAGCACATGAAGTACATGACGTACATGAAGTACATGATGGACATGAAGTACATGAAGGACATGAAGCACATGAAGTACATGAAGTACATGACGTACATGAAGTACATGATGGACATGAAGCACATGAAGTACATGACGTACATGAAGTACATGATGGACATGAAGCACATGAAGTACATGAAGTACATGACGTACATGAAGTACATGATGGACATGAAGCACATGAAGTACATGAAGTACATGACGTACATGAAGTACATGATGGACATGAAGTACATGAAGTACATGACGTACATGAAGTACATGATGGACATGAAGTACATGATGGACATGAAGCACATGAAGTACATGAAGTACATGACGTACATGAAGTACATGATGGACATGAAGCACATGAAGTACATGACGTACATGAAGTACATGATGGACATGAAGCACATGAAGTACATGAAGTACATGACGTACATGAAGTACATGATGGACATGAAGCACATGAAGTACATGAAGTACATGACGTACATGAAGTACATGATGGACATGAAGTACATGAAGTACATGACGTACATGAAGTACATGATGGACATGAAGTACATGATGGACATGAAGCACATGAAGTACATGAAGTACATGACGTACATGAAGTACATGATGGACATGAAGCACATGAAGTACATGACGTACATGAAGTACATGATGGACATGAAGCACATGAAGTACATGAAGTACATGACGTACATGAAGTACATGATGGACATGAAGCACATGAAGTACATGACGTACATGAAGTACATGATGGACATGAAGTACATGATGGACATGAAGCACATGAAGTACATGAAGTACATGACGTACATGAAGTACATGATGGACATGAAGCACATGAAGTACATGACGTACATGAAGTACATGATGGACATGAAGCACATGAAGTACATGAAGTACATGACGTACATGAAGTACATGATGGACATGAAGCACATGAAGTACATGAAGTACATGACGTACATGAAGTACATGATGGACATGAAGTACATGAAGTACATGACGTACATGAAGTACATGATGGACATGAAGTACATGATGGACATGAAGCACATGAAGTACATGAAGTACATGACGTACATGAAGTACATGATGGACATGAAGCACATGAAGTACATGACGTACATGAAGTACATGATGGACATGAAGCACATGAAGTACATGAAGTACATGACGTACATGAAGTACATGATGGACATGAAGCACATGAAGTACATGAAGTACATGACGTACATGAAGTACATGATGGACATGAAGTACATGAAGTACATGACGTACATGAAGTACATGATGGACATGAAGTACATGATGGACATGAAGCACATGAAGTACATGAAGTACATGACGTACATGAAGTACATGATGGACATGAAGCACATGAAGTACATGACGTACATGAAGTACATGATGGACATGAAGCACATGAAGTACATGAAGTACATGACGTACATGAAGCACATGATGGACATCAAATCAAATCAAATCAAATCTTATTTGTATAGCCCAAAGTCGCAAAATACATTTTGCCTCGGAGGGCTTCACAATCTGTACAGGGAGTGACACCCTCTGTCCTTAGACCCTCTGTCCTTAGACCCTCTGTCCTTACACCCTCTGTCCTTACACCCTCTGTCCTTAGACCCTCGGTTCGAGTGAGGAAAAACTTGCCCACAAAAAACCCTTTTAACAGGGAAAAAAGTGGAAGAAACCTCAGGAAGAGCCACAGAGGAGGGATCCCTCTCCCAGGACGGACAGACGTGCAATAGATGTCACGTGTACAGTCAACAAGTCAACAGAAACATTTTGTGTAATTACAATGAAAAATGACAATGGATTACAATGAATGATAAAATGATTACAGTAGCAGTGGAACCTGTGATAGAGATAGAGAGACACAGATGCACAGCAGCAGCAAATCATTAACTAAGTTACTATAAACTGTAATGGAGATCTGGTAACATTAATGACAGTAATAATATATGTAGTGGACGTCATGCAGGACCACAGCAGCAGTCACGATCCACGAGAACCTGCTGGACGAGAGAGCACAGAAACTCCGGGGAAGAAGTTTAGTTAGTAAGATGCATTAATGTACATGTATGACAGACATGTATGTTTACAGATGGTGGTGGTGATGGTGGGTGAGAGACAGTGTTAATTTCGTCAGACGAGACGAGACGAAATATGTTCGTCAACGAGCCTTTTTCCCTTGACTAAGACGAGACGATGACGAGACGATACAATGTTCTAAAAACACTGACGAAAAATGTGCCAATGTGCGTTTTTGTTGACGAATAAAAACGAGACGAAAATGTCATGCAAGAAATAAAAAATAAACAAAAACGTCCTCCTTGTTTTCGTCTACTATATAAGAAAAAAAGCAGCATCCAGTCCTGCTGTCATGTGTTTGTGCCAGCAGTTCTTTTACTGTAGGCAACGTCACGGCCACACGTTTGATATCCTCTTGCTGCGCACCTGTGGCTTGAAAACAAACAGCATGCAGGGACAGCGTAATCATGCTTGGGAGGAAAAGGAGACTGGACGTGTGGTCCCATTTCAATTATTCAGAAGAAGAGAAAAAGTCACAATGCCTCGTAATGACGGATGGGAATATGTGCGGCAAAAAAATTGCTGGTAAAAATACCACCAACCTGAAAAGGCACATCAACCTCAGCCACCCAAATATTAAGGTAAGCTAACTGGTCTGGCACGCATCTGAATGCATTGGTAAGCTAATCCTAGCAGCTAGCATCCATGCAAGTAGCCAATATATATAATGTTTCTAATAAATATAAAAAAAGAAATCAAGTGCATATTAAGTGTGTATTGAAACAACAGACAAGACACTTAGCAAAGTTGCATTGAAGATGAATTCATTCAGTTCAATTCAATCAAGACATTTAATCAGTATGTTAGCTGTGGAACACAAGTGAACTGGAATTAATAAACAAAAAAAATATTCCTGAAATAAATAGAAAAAGACTAAAATGTTTTGACTAAAACTGGACTAAAATACCATGTGTTCACGTTTGACTAAAACTAGACTAAAATTTTGAGACTTTTAGTCGACTAAAATATGACTAACAAAAATGATTTGTGAAAGACTAAAAGTGACTAAGACTAAGAATGAACGTTGACACAAGACTAAGACTAAATTGAAAAATGGGTGACAAAATTAACACTGGTGAGAGAGAGAGAGAGAGAGAGAGAGAGAGAGAGAGAGGGTTTTCAGTAAAGGGAGATGTGACTGCATCTTCAACCAATACCATGCCTGGCTAGGCATAACCCTGAAAGGAGGAGTCCCCCGGCAGTTTAGTCCTATAGCAGCATAACTAAGGGATGACCTGAGCCAGCACTAACTATAAGCTCTATCAAAAAGGAAAGTCTTAAGTTTACTCTTAAAAGTGTTGACCGTGTCTGCCTCCCGAACCCAAAATGGTAGTTTGTTCCACAGAAGAGGAGCTTGATAGCTGAAAGCTCTGGCTCCCAATCTACTTTTGGAAACTATAGGAACTACAAGGAACCCAGCATTCTGAGAGCGCAGTGTTCTAGAGGGGTAGTAAGGTACTATGAGCTCTTTTAGATATGATGGTGCCTGACCATGAAGAGCTTTGTATGTAAGGAGAAGAATTTTAAATTCTATTCTAGATTTAACAGGTAGCCAATGCAAGGAAGCCAAAATGGGAGAGATGTGATCTCTGATCTTGGTTCCTGTCAGAACACGTGCAGCAGCATTCTGAATTAGCTGCAAAGTCCTAAGAGACTTATTGGAGCAGCCTGATAACAAAGAGTTACAATAGTCCAGCCTAGAAGTAACAAATGCGTGGACTAGTTTTTCTGCATCTGCTTGAGATACAATGCGTCTGATTTTGGCAATGTTACGTAAATGGAAGAATGCAGTCCTGGAAATTTGTTTTATGTGACATTAAAGGACAAATCCTGATCAAAAACAACTCCAAGATTCTTTACGGTGGAGCTGGAGGCCAGGGTGATCCCATCTAAAGTAACTAAGTCTCTAGAGAGAGAGTCTCTGATGTTTTTGGGTCCAATTACAAGAACTTCAGTTTTGTCTGAATTTAACGTCAGAAAATTGAAGGTCATCCAACTTTTTATATCTTTAGGGCATGCTTGGAGTTTAGTTAATTGATTGGTTTCATCAGGCTTGATCGATAAATATAATTGGGTGTCGTCGGCATAACAATGAAAATTAACGGAGTGATTCCTAATAATGTTCCCTAGAGGAAGCATATATAAACTGAATAGAAGTGGTCCGAGTACAGAACCTTGTGGGACTCCATGACAAACTTTGGTATGCATGGAGGATTCATCATTGACAAGAACAAACTGAGAACGATCTAAAAAATAAGACTTAAACCAGCTTAGGGCGGTTCCTTTGATGCCAATTTGATGTTCCAGTCTCTGTAAAAGAATTTGATGGTCAATGGTGTCAAATGCGGCACTAAGATCTAACAGGACAAGTACAGAGATGAGTCCTTTGTCTGATGCCATTAGGAGGTCGTTTGTAACTTTGACTAGTGCGGTCTCTGTGCTATGATGCACTCTAAATCCTGACTGAAAATCCTCAAATAAACTGTTCTTATGGAGAAAGTCGGACAGCTGATTGGCTACAGCTTTCTCAAGTATCTTAGAGAGAAAGGGAAGGTTTGATATCAGTCTGTAATTGGCTAAAACCTCTGGATCTAGAGTGGGCTTTTTAAGAAGAGGTTTAATTACAGCTACTTTAAAGGACTGTGGTACATATCCTGATAATAAAGACAGATTAATCATGTCCAATAAAGAAGGGCTAACTAGAGGTAAAACATCCTTGACCAGCCTGGTTGGGATGGGATCTAAGAGACAGGTTGACGACTTAGATGAAGAAATTATTGAAGTTATTTGATGAAGGTCGATGGGAGAAAAACAGTCTAAATATATATCAGGTTTTACAGCTGTTTCCAAACTTGCTGTATCAGAATGCAGATCAGTGCCTGTTGAGGGCAAGAGGTGATGAATTTTGTCTCTAATAATTATAATTTTATCATTAAAGAAGCTCATGAAGTCATTGCTACTTAGACCTAAAGGAATAGAAGGCTCAATAGAGCTGTGGCTCTCTGTTAGCCTGGCTACAGTGCTGAAGAGAAACCTGGGGTTGTTCTTATTTTCCTCTATTAATGAAGAGTAATAGGCTGCTCTGGCACTACGGAGAGCCTTCCTGTATGTTTTAAGATTATCTTGCCAGGCTAAACGAGATTCTTCCAGTTTAGTGGCACGCCATTTGTGTTCAGATTTACGTGCCTCTTGCTTTAAGTTGCGAGTCTGCTGGCTATACCATGGTGCTAACCTCCTTTGTTTAATTATCTTCTTTTTCAGAGGTGCAATAGAGTCTAGAGTTGTTCGTAATGAGCCTGTAGTACTATCAACAAGATGATCTATTTGTGAGGGGCTAAAGGAAGCAGACAAGTCCTCTGCTACATTGAGACAAGTCATGAAGTACATGAAGTACATGAAGCACATGAAGCACATGAAGTACATGACGTACATGAAGTACATGATGGACATGAAGTACATGAAGCACATGATGGACAAGAAGTATATGAAGTACATGAAGCATATGATGGACATGAAGTACATGAAGCACATGAAGTACATGAAGTACATGAAGCACATGAAGTACATGACGTACATGAAGTACATGATGGACATGAAGTACATGAAGCACATGATGGACATGAAGTATATGAAGTACATGAAGCATATGATGGACATGAAGTACATGAAGCACATGAAGTACATGAAGTACATGAAGTACATGAAGTACATGATGGACATGAAGCACATGATGGACATGAAGTACATGAAGTACATGAAGCACATGAAGTACATGATGGACATGAAGCACATGATGGACATGATGGACATGAAGTACATGAAGCACATGATGGACATGATGGACATGAAGTACATGAAGTACATGAAGCACATGATGGACATGATGGACATGAAGTACATGAAGTACATGAAGTACATGATGGACATGAAACACATGAAGTGCATGAAGCACATGATGGACATGATGGACATGAAGTACATGAAGTACATGAAGCACATGATGGACATGATGGACATGAAGTACATGAAGTACATGAAGCACATGAAGTACATGAAGCACATGATGGACATGATGGACATGAAGTACATGAAGTACATGAAGTACATGAAGCACATGAAGTACATGAAGCACATGATGGACATGATGGACATGAAGTACATGAAGTACATGAAGTACATGATGGACATGAAGTACATGAAGTACATGAAGCACATGAAGTACATGAAGCACATGATGGACATGAAGTACATGAAGTACATGAAGTACATGAAGCACATGAAGCACATGAAGCACATGATGGACATGATGGACATGAAGTACATGAAGTACATGAAGCACATGAAGTACATGAAGCACATGATGGACATGATGGACATGAAGTACATGAAGTACATGAAGTACATGAAGCACAAGAAGTACATGAAGTACATGAAGCACATGATGGACATGAAGTACATGAAACACATGAAGTGCATGAAGCACATGATGGACATGATGGACATGAAGTACATGAAGCACATGAAGTACATGAAGCACATGAAGTACATGAAGTACATGAAGCACATGATGGACATGAAGTACATGAAACACATGAAGTGCATGAAGCACATGATGGACATGAAGTACATGAAACACATGAAGTACATGAAGCACATGAAGTACATGAAGTACATGAAGCACATGATGGACATGAAGTACATGAAACACATGAAGTGCATGAAGCACATGATGGACATGAAGTACATGAAGTACATGAAGCACATGATGGACATGATGGACATGAAGTACATGAAGCACATGATGGACATGATGGACATGAAGTACATGAAGTACATGAAGCACATGATGGACATGATGGACATGAAGTACATGAAGTACATGATGGACATGAAGTACATGAAGTACATGAAGCACATGATGGACATGATGGACATGAAGTACATGAAGTACATGAAGCACATGAAGTACATGAAGCACATGATGGACATGATGGACATGATGGACATGAAGTACATGAAGTACATGAAGCACATGAAGTACATGAAGCACATGATGGACATGATGGACATGAAGTACATGAAGTACATGAAGCACATGAAGTACATGAAGCACATGATGGACATGATGGACATGAAGTACATGAAGTACATGAAGCACATGAAGTACATGAAGCACATGATGGACATGATGGACATGAAGTACATGAAGTACATGAAGTACATGAAGCACATGAAGTACATGAAGTACATGAAGCACATGAAGTACATGAAGTACATGAAACACATGAAGTGCATGAAGTACATGATGGACATGATGGACATGAAGTACATGAAGCACATGAAGTACATGAAGCACATGAAGTACATGAAGTACATGAAGCACATGAAGTACATGAAGTACATGAAACACATGAAGTGCATGAAGCACATGATGGACATGAAGTACATGAAGTACATGAAGCACATGATGGACATGAAGTACATGAAGTGCATGAAGCACATGATGGACATGAAGTACATGAAACACATGAAGTGCATGAAGCACATGAAGTACATGATGGACATGAAGTACATGAAGCACATGAAGTACATGAAGCACATGAAGTACATGAAGTACATGAAACACATGAAGTGCATGAAGTACATGATGGACATGATGGACATGAAGTACATGAAGTGCATGAAGCACATGATGGACATGAAGTACATGAAACACATGAAGTACATGAAGCACATGAAGTACATGAAGTACATGAAGCACATGATGGACATGAAGTACATGAAACACATGAAGTGCATGAAGCACATGATGGACATGAAGTACATGAAGTACATGAAGCACATGATGGACATGAAGTACATGAAGTACATGAAGCACATGATGGACATGATGGACATGAAGTACATGAAGCACATGATGGACATGAAGTACATGAAGCACATGATGGACATGAAGTACATGAAGCACATGAAGTACATGAAGCACATGAAGTACATGAAGTACATGAAACACATGAAGTGCATGAAGCACATGATGGACATGAAGTACATGAAGTGCATGAAGCACATGATGGACATGATGGACATGAAGTACATGAAGCACATGAAGTACATGAAGTACATGAAGCACATGAAGTACATGAAGCACATGAAGTACATGAAGTACATGAAGCACATGATGGACATGAAGTACATGAAACACATGAAGTGCATGAAGCACATGATGGACATGAAGTACATGAAGTACATGAAGTACATGAAGCACATGAAGTACATGAAGTACATGAAGCACATGAAGTACATGAAGTATATGAAGTACATGAAGTACATGAAGCACATGATGGACATGAAGTACATGAAGTACATGAAGCACATGATGGCCATGAAGTACATGAAGTACATGAAGTACATGAAGTACATGAAGTACATGATGGACATGAAGCACATGATGGACATGAAGCACATGAAGTACATGAAGCACATGATGGACATGAAGTACATGAAGTACATGAAGTACATGAAGTACATGATGGACATGAAGTACATGAAGTACATGAAGTACATGAAGTACATGAAGCACATGATGGACATGAAGCACATGATGGACATGAAGCACATGAAGTACATGAAGCACATGATGGACATGAAGTACATGAAGTACATGAAGTACATGAAGTACATGATGGACATGAAGTACATGAAGTACATGATGGACATGACGTACATAAAGTACATGAAGTACATGATGGACATGAAGTACATGATGGACATGAAGTACATGAAGTACATGAAGTACATGAAGTACATGATGGACATGAAGTACATGAAGTACATGATGGACATGACGTACATAAAGTACATGAAGTACATGATGGACATGAAGTACATGAAGCACATGATGGACATGAAGTACATGAAGTACATGAAGTACATGAAGTACATGATGGACATGAAGTACATGAAGTACATGATGGACATGACGTACATAAAGTACATGAAGTACATGATGGACATGAAGTACATGATGGACATGACGTACATAAAGTACATGAAGTACATGAAGTACATGAAGCACATGAAGCACATGACGTACATAAAGTACATGAAGTACATGAAGTACATGAAGCACATGAAGCACATGATGGACATGAAGTACATGAAGTACATGAAGCACATGAAGCATATGATGGACATGAAGTACATGAAGTACATGAAGTACATGAAGCACATGTTGGACATGAAGCACATGAGGGACATGAAGTACATGAAGCACATGAAGTACATGAAGTACATGAAGCACATGAAGTGCATGAAGTACATGAAGTACATGAAGTACATGAAGCACATGAAGTACATGAAGCACATGATGGACATGAAGTACATGAAGTACATGAAGTACATGAAGTACATGATGGACATGAAGTACATGAAGTACATGATGGACATGACGTACATAAAGTACATGAAGTACATGATGGACATGAAGTACATGATGGACATGACGTACATAAAGTACATGAAGTACATGAAGTACATGAAGCACATGAAGCACATGACGTACATAAAGTACATGAAGTACATGAAGTACATGAAGCACATGAAGCACATGATGGACATGAAGTACATGAAGTACATGAAGCACATGAAGCACATGATGGACATGAAGTACATGAAGTACATGAAGTACATGAAGCACATGTTGGACATGAAGCACATGAGGGACATGAAGTACATGAAGCACATGAAGTACATGAAGTACATGAAGCACATGAAGTACATGAAGTACATGACGTACATGAAGCACATGAAGTACATGAAGTACATGAAGTACATGAAGTACACGGTGGACATGAAGTACTTTAGTAGCTGGACTTTGCAGTTTTAGCAGCTTTTACTGCAAATGAAAGATTTTCCACTGACGTCATGTATAAGTACACAGTCACACTCTGTGTGTATTGTTGTGTAGTGGAAACTTTGTGAGTTCCTGCTGTGGTGGTGTGTGTGTGTGTGTGTGTGTGTGTGTGTGTGTGTGTGTGTTCAGGGTGTTGCAGAGCTGCAGTGACCGGCGGCTGCAGGCCGACCTCAGCTTTTATCTTGACAGGACAAACTTCCTGTTTCTCAACAGGAAGTTGAGTTCAGCTCGAAGTCTTTTTGTGTTTTGTGGTTTTGGATGTTTTCTGAGTCGTTTGGTTCGACTCATCTACGCTCTGATTGTCACTTTATATTTGGGTGGTGGTGACGGTGCTGTAATGAGGTCAACCTGAACTCATCTCTTTATAAAGATCAACGCTAACATGTCAGATACAACGATACAGGCGGTCACACAGAATACAGTCAACAGGCCGCAGAATAACTCACACCAAACACACAGCCTGAACGTTTAAACACGGTTATCACAACGTTTGTTTACAGTAAATCAGCTGATCATTTTAAAACAGACCACACAGTCGTTGTTTCATTAGCTTGGTTTGCTAACTTCATCTGACAGGCTGCAGGAGTTCCTCAGGGTTCAAAACTCGGTCCCACTCTGTTCTCCATATGATATACATATGAATCATGTTAGCTCAGTTTGTTAGCTGCTGTTAGCTGCTATTAGCTCAGTTTGTTAGCTGCTGTTAGCTGCTGTTAGCTCAGTTTGTTAGCTGCTGTTAGCTGCTGTTAGCTCAGTTTGTTAGCTCAGTTTGTTAGCTGCTGTTAGCTGCTGTTAGCTCAGTTTGTTAGCTGATATTGGGGCGGCTGTGGCTCGGAGGTAGAGCGGGTCGTCCACTAATCAGATGATGGCAGTTCGATCCCTCCAGTCTGCATGTCGAAGTGTCCTTGGGCAAGATACTGAACCCCAAACTGCTCCCGAAGGCTGAACCATCGGTGTGTGAGTGTGTATGAATGGTTAGCTCCTCAAACTGATGAGCAGTTGACACCTTGCATGGCAGCTAATGCCATCAGTGTGTGAATGTGTGTGAATGGGTGAATTAGATACGTACTGTGAAGCGCTTTGAGTGGTCGGAAGACTAGAAAGGAGAAATATAAGTACAGTCCATCTACCATATTAGCTGCAGTTAGCACAGTTTGTTAACTGCTGTTAGCTCAGTTTGTCTGTCAAAGCCGAACATGAAGCAGCTGACGTCCTGATGACACACCCACACACACACACACACACACACACACTAACGTTCCTGCAGCGTTGCAGTAACACAGTAGTAACATTTGTGTATAATTGAGGTCATGATGTGAAGAAGCTGAAGCTGCTACTGTTTCCCCACATCCTCACACACCTGCAGCACACACACCTGTACACCGTGTGTGTGTGTGTGTGTGTGTGTGTGTGTGTGTGTGTGTGTGTGTGGCTTCCTCTGTGTGTCACATGTTAACTGCTGCTGTCATAGATGAGTTAAGAAGGTGTCAACACGCCCTCACTGACACTTCAATAAATTCAGATATGAACACACACACACACACACACACACACACACACAGAGTGTCAAATTTAAAGTGTTTCAACACATCTAACATCCTTCTGTGTGTACTCTGTGAGTACTTCCTGCTGTACTACATGCTACATGTACTTATATAGCACTGTCACACATTCAGTGGTTCAGCAGCAGTTTGCTCAAACACACTTCAACATGCAGACTGTACGAGCCGGGAATCGAACCAACGATCATCTGATGAGTGGACAACCTGCTGAAACACAGCTGAACCAACAACTTCTTAATCTGACCCTCGTTAACTCACCTGAAATAATCATCATCATCATCTTCTTCAATGAAATTAACTTTATTTATACATCACTTTTCATGCAGCACAAAGTTCTTCACAGAGAGAATAAAGACAGAAACAATGAAGATTAAAACTTTATCAAATAAAAGACAAAATAACAATAAAACAAATCAAATGTTTAAATCAAACCTATAATGTGAAAGTTCAGAGGATACAAACTAAAATAAAAGCAGACTAAAAAGATCTTAAAGATCTTCAGTTTGTTGTTAAAGTCCACAGAGGTTCAGTCAGAGGTTCAGTCCCTCAGATGAAGGTGGACTCGACCTGACGACCTGCTGGGTTCATTATCTCTCTGTGAGTGTCTTAAAGAGGTCGTTCAGTGATTTAAACAGAATCTTAAATCTAAAACTGGTTTTTAATGGAGGTCATATGAGCTCTGTGGTCTTCATCAGAACTCGGGCTGCAGAGTTCTGGACCAGCTGCAGGCAGAGCGTTAACGTAATCGAGCTTCGAGGTGATGAAAGTGTGAATTAGTTTGTCTGAGTGAGGAAAGGTCTGATTTATTTATTTAGTTTATATTTCTGATGTGAGCCTCAAAGTTGACGTCAGACTCTGAAGTTGTTCTCAGGTTGTTGACCTGGTCTTCTGTCTGAACATATTTCAGTCTGTTAGGCCGTGTACTGTAACCGGGCTGAGTGCAGAGATACAGAAATGTACAATCGTGTGTCGTCTGCGTAGATGTGACGTTTAATGTTAGCATGTAAATGTCGAACAGAAGAGGACCAAACATAGAACCATGTGGGACTCCACACGTGATGACAAATCACCCAGACAATATATGAACCACGAGAAGCTTCAGGAAGTCCTCCGTGACCACGAGGACTTTATTTTATAATTAATCTGTCTTAATTAACTCGTTATTCATCTCTACGACCTTTCAAAATAAAGTCAGCACTCTTAGAATCTTAGAGTCAAATATTCAGTATTTTCAGGATAAAGTTCATTCTTCTGGTGATTTTATGTTCTTTGATCTCATCGACATATACGATTAATCGACCAATCGTTTCAGTTGTTGATGACATCATGCTGACATGTTGTGTGTGTGTGTGTCAGTGCGTGACTTCAGAGTGTGTGTTCGGAGGACGGAGGCATCGGATCGCTGCAGACTCAAAGGAGACGGCGTCCTGCGAGCCGACGTGGACGCTCTTCACCTGATCGATAAGACCGGAGACATCGTGCTCACCTGGCCGTACAGATACCTGCGCCGCTTCGGACGAGACAAGGTGACACACACACACACACGTGATATGTCCCCATAAAGACAGCAGGTCCCCACAGTGTGACTGAGGACAGCTTCATGTCCTGGCCTGATTACCTGTCTCACCTGTCTGTCCTCTGTCTGTCTTCAGTCCTCCTTCTCCTTCGAGGCGGGTCGGCGCTGTGATTCTGGCGAGGGGAGTTTTGAGTTCGACACCAAACAAGGGAACTTCCTGTTTCAGGCGGTGGAGGCCGCCATCAACCTCCAGCGGGTCCCCGCCCCCCACCGGCAGACGTCAGGAGGAGGTCAGCCCAGTCCAGACACGCCTCATGACCAGAACCTGCCGCCCGTCCCTCAGAACCAGAACAGGATGCCACCACTGCCTCAGCCACGCATACATATCCCACAATCCACTGCTGCTCAGGTCAGCTCGCTTTCAAAATAAAGGCACCACTTTTAGTCAGAATTTTCAAAATAAAGTCTGAGATTAACTGTGTGTGTTTGTTGTGTGTTTGTTGTGTGTCTGTTGTGTGTCTGTTGTGTGTCTGTTGTGTGTTTGTTGTGTGTACGTTGTGTGTCTGTTGTGTGTCTGTTGTGTGTCTGTTGTGTGTACGTTGTGTGTCTGTTGTGTGTACGTTGTGTGTCTGTTGTGTGTCTGTTGTGTGTACGTTGTGTGTCTGTTGTGTGTCTGTTGTGTGTCTGTTGTGTGTACGTTGTGTGTACGTTGTGTGTCTGTTGTGTGTACGTTGTGTGTCTGTTGTGTGTCTGTTGTGTGTTTGTTGTGTGTCTGTTGTGTGTTTGTTGTGTGTTTGTTGTGTGTCTGTTGTGTGTTTGTTGTGTGTACGTTGTGTGTCTGTTGTGTGTCTGTTGTGTGTCTGTTGTGTGTACGTTGTGTGTACGTTGTGTGTCTGTTGTGTGTATGTTGTGTGTCTGTTGTGTGTCTGTTGTGTGTATGTTGTGTGTCTGTTGTGTGTCTGTTGTGTGTTTGTTGTGTGTCTGTTGTGTGTTTTGTTGTTTGTTGTTGACGTTGTGTGTGTGCAGGGCGCTGACGGTGTGTACAGTATGGTGACTGAGAGTCCAAACATCAAAGAGAGCTCCACCACCTCACAGCAGCAGCGCCCTCTGCTGGTAGGAGACATGAAGCACAAAATATATATATATATATATCAGCTGTGTGTTGTTGACGTGTTGTTGACATGTTGTTGACATGTTGATGACATGTTGTTGACATGTTGTTGACATGTTGTTGACATGTTGTTGACGTGTTGTTGACGTGTTGTTGACATGTTGTTGACGTGTTGTTGACGTGTTGTTGACATGTTGTTGACATGTTGTTGACGTGTCTGTCTTCTGTCCCCAGACTCGTCTGGAGCCTCCGGTGGACAAAGCTCTGACCGGCGTGAAGAGTCTGACTCTGGACACTCGCGGCGTCCCCGTCCCTCGAAAGAACCAGGTGAAGATGATCTCCAGCTGCCCACTGCCTCAACCTGCCCCCGAGCCTGGACCCAACCCTGCGCCGGCGCCCAACCAGAACCCAAATCAGACGTACTCCCAGATCACCATGCAGGCCTCAAAGCGAGGCACCAAGAAGGAGAAGAGGAGCGGCAGTGGCGGCGGTGGTGGCATGGCTCCGCCCCCTCTCGTCGCCCACGAGCCGGAGTACTCGCTCCCCTTCGACACCATCGCCATGAACGTCATGACCAACATCTCCCATCAGGCCCACCGAGCCGAGCCTGGCGCCGACCCGCTCTACGACAGCATCGACGAGATGAAGATCAGGAACATCTTCCCGAGCGACGCTCACGCCGCCGAGCCCACCTACAGGAAGGTGGAGCACATCTACGACGAACCTGAAGGCTGCGCTGCCGCCGCCATCACCATCGACGCCACAGAGAAACCTCCCACCTCCGTGTACGACGACCCCGAGGAGGTGAGAGGAGACGCCTGGAGGATCATGGGTACAGCTGCTGACCCTAAAGGTCACGAGTACCCGTACAACCCTCGAGCGGACGACTACGCCGTGCCCAAACGACCACAGAGGGCTGCAGCAGACGGAGGATTCACCGTGCAACAATGTGACGGTGAAGATGATGTAGACGAGATGATGTCATCGTTTGATGGACAGTGATGTCATCATTCAGCTCCTCGTTTTCCCACTAATCAGTTATTGTCACGTTCATTGATTCTGTTTGACTGCCGCCATGTTTGCTCGGTTTGTCTTTGAACGCACCACGCCGTCATCATCATCGTTTGTTCAAACTAAGCGAAACGTTCTATTAATCAATATTAAACGTTTATTCAATGTTTTTATCAAATAATAAAAAAAATAATGATTTAATGAAATGTTTGTGGAATTATTTCAAAACTCAAAAAGACTAAGTCTAAAATCTGGACGTAGTCTCCGTGACGTCCCCACAGACTGTCTAAAACCTGGACGTAGTCTCCGTGACATCCCCACAGACTGTCTAAAACCTTTATTAGACAGTCATAAACCATTACCAGTAAAACCATTTATTAATTAATCCATTCTGTATATTAATAAACAGTAGCAGTGTCTTCTTCTTCTTCTTCTTCTTGGTCCCTCTTGATTGTTGGCAGCAGGCTGTAGGTTTTGGTCCAGTAGTCGACGTAGTACGATCTCAGGTCGTAGCTGAAAAGACGACACAGGTGACATTAAAAGCATCCTCCATGTTTCTATTTGAATAAAGTTCAACAAAGTGCAGCAGTACTGATCCAAACAGAGGAACAGCAGAGTTCAGTAGTGTACCTGATGGAGGACTTGCTGATCTTGTTGTTGATGATCATGTACGGGTGGTGATGTTTGGTGAAGGCGGGCCATGGAGCTGGAACTTTACTGTCACCATTACTGGGATCACTAGACAGGAAGAGAGTTTAAGACCAGTTCAGACTACTTTAGACCAGCTCAGATCGGTTTGGACTGCTTACAGGACAAAGGTTATTTCAGGGCCAAACTGACTAGCAGTGTAGTTTGGATCATTGTTCTGGTAAAGACCTGGTCCTTACTGGTCTGGTGTGTAACCACAGTCTGACCTGGTTGTACTTGGATGTGTTGACTTGCGTGTTTGCAGTGCATGCTGGGAGTTTACCCGGTCCTGGCGAAGTTGGTCCAGTATGCAATCATGTACCCGGACAGGTCTCTGTGTCGGGGGAAGTAGACCAGCGGGGTGGAGAAGGGTTTACCAAACAGGTACTGCAAGTCCTCGGCGTGCTCCGCCTCCACCCAGCGAGGGAATCCTGGGATACGAGTCTTCATGTTGAACAGGTAGGAGTAGGTACGGGCGCCACTGAGGGACAAACATCAGGACACAGGTGCATCATGGTCAGGACTCAACGTATCATTTTAGACCTCGTCAGACCAATCAGAGCTCACCTGGTGTTGTTGGCGTGGAGCTGCAGGGCGATCTGAGTGGGAACCAGGAACAGGAAGTCCGTCTCGATGTCGGCCACCGTCTTCTTGACCACTGCCTGGTCTGGAGCCGAACCCCAGTGAGACGTGTAGGTGCTGTAGGCTGAGTCGATGGCAGCGTTCCCTTTCTCTTTAGTCAGGCCTGCCAGCAGACCCTTCACCTGCTTTCTGAGGAGACACAACCACAACACCAACCAAGACTCATCAACTTCCTGTTTTCACAGAGATATCTGTCCCGGGCCCTCCTGGGTCAGGTTTCGGTACTCACACTGTGGTGGCGTTCTTTATGTTGATCGAAGGAACGTCGACTCCAGCAAAGAAGTGTCCGTCCATGCTGTTGACCCCGGCCAGGTAATCAAACTGAGCCGCGTTGTGAAACAGCTGACTCGGCTCATCTGGGATGAAGTCACCATCGACCACCGGAGACAGTTCAAGGAGATCCATGACCACACCTGCAGGGAGGACCGGGACACTGAGCTGTGAACCCCCGAGGTTCAGATCCATGAAAGCAGTCAGTACCATCCGTCTGTTTGGTCTCACCTTTTCCCAGAATCAGCAGGACGTTGATTTTTCCTGCCATGGTGAGACCGACGGGGTCGCTCATCTTCAGACATGCGACCATCTCGTCCACGTCGGTTCTCCAACAGCCGACCTTACGAGCGATCTGCAGGAACAAAAAACAAACAACGCTTCAGTAACAACGAGGAGCTGCAGGATGAGTTTGGTTTGATCCGACTTTAAATCAGCGAGTGTCGTCGAGTGTCGTCGAGTGTCGTCGACCTTCTTGGTGAGCGCCATCGGTTTCCTCTGCAGAGCCCACGGACTGAGAGCGACACCACACTGAGAGATCGCTCTACGGAACAACCCTTTACTGTACGGAGACAGCATCTGAGGAGACAGACAGGTAAAGACAGGTAAAGACTCTAAGCTCCTCCCTCTCTGTTGCCTTTATAATCCGTCTGGACTTCCTGTCAGCAGCAGTGTTTTGACCTCTGACCTGGAAGCTGACGCTGACGGCTCCGGCTGATTGGCCAAAGATGGTGATGTTGTCGCGATTTCCTCCGAACGCCTCGATGTTCCTGCGGACCCAAGAGATGGCAGCGTGCTGATCCCAGAGCCCATAGTTACCTGACAGGAAATACAATCACCTGTTTACTGCTTCCTGTTTCCTGCTTCCTGTTTCCTGTCCAACACTACCAACACCAACACCAACAACACTAACAACACCAACACCAACAACAACACCAACACCAACAACACCAACAATACCAACACCAACAACAACACCAACACCAACAACACCAACAACACTAATAACACCAACAACAACAACAACACCAACACCGACAACACCAACACTAACAACACCAACAACACTAATAACACCAACAACAACAACAACACCAACACCAACAACACCAACACCAACAACACTAACAACACCAACACCAACACCAACAACAACACCAACACCAACAACACCAACAACACTGTTATTATCACAAACTGATCACAAATAAAAATTCTCTCCTAAATCTAAAAGTTTCACCCTCTGAGCACAGCTCCAGTGTTTTGCAGTATTTTATAGTATTCTTTAGTATGTTATAGTATTTTATAGTATTCTTGAGTATTTTGGGGTCAGCCTGGGATCTGGTGCCAGCTGGTGATTTCCCAGCATGCCTCTGGTCAGAACCGCAGTGTGTTTGCTGTCTTATCAGTGTTAGCAGATAAACTGCAGCTGTTAGCTTAGCTGCTAAAAGCTCCTCAGATGTTACGTCCACGTGTTCACTAAGAACTTTACTGTGTCTGACCTCACAGAGATTCTCTGATTTTTATTTTCTGTAACAGTTTTTTTTCTTTTTAACAATCTGGACCAGCTAAGCTAACAGCTGCAGTTTATCTGCTAACACTGATAAGACAGCAAACACACTGCGGTTCTGACCAGAGGCATGCTGGGAAACCAGCTGGCACCAGTTCCCAGGCTGACCCCAAAATACTCAAGAATACTATAAAATACTATAACATACTAAAGAATACTATAAAATACTGCAAAACACTGGAGCTGTGCTCAGATGGTGAAACTTTTAGATTTAGGAGAGAATTTTTATTTGTGATCAGTTTGTGATAATAACAGTGTTGTTGGTGTTGGTAGTGTTAGTGCTGTTGGTGTTATTGGTAGTGTTGCTGTTGTTGGTGTTGGTAGTGTCGGTGTTGGTAGTGTTGGTGTTGTTGGTAGTGTCGGTGTTGTTGGTGTTGGTAGTGTCGGTGTTGGTAGTGTTGGTGTTGGTGTTGTTGGTGTTGGTAGTGTTGGTGTTGGTGTTGGTAGTGTTAGTGTTGTTGGTGTTATTGGTAGTGTTGATGTTGATGTTGTTGTTGTTGGTGTTGGTGTTGGTGTTGGTGTTGATGTTGTTGTTGTTGTTGGTGGTGTTGGTGTTGGTGTTGGTGTTGATGTTGTTGTTGTTGTTGGTGGTGTTGGTGTTGGTGTTGATGTTGTTGTTGTTGTTGGTAGTGTTGGTGTTGGTAGTGTCGGTGTTGGTAGTGTTGGTGCTGGTGTTGGTAGTGTTGGTGTTGTTGTTGTTGGTGGTGGTGTTGGTGTTGATGTTGTTGTTGTTGTTGGTGGTGGTGGTGTTGGTGTTGTTGGTAGTGTTGGTGTTGTCGGTGTTGTTGGTGGTGTTGGTGTTGGTAGTGTTGTTGGTGTTGGTGTTGTTGGTGTTGGTGTTGTTGGTAGTGTCGGTGTTGTTGGTGTTGGTAGTGTCGGTGTTGGTAGTGTTGGTGTTGTTGGTGTTGGTAGTGTTGGTGTTGGTGTTGTTAGTGTTAGTGTTGTTGGTGTTGTTGGTGTTGTTGGTAGTGTTGGTGTTGTTGGTGTTGGTAGTGTCGGTGTTGGTAGTGTTGGTGTTGGTGTTGTTGGTGTTGGTAGTGTTGGTGTTGGTAGTGTTGTTGGTAGTGTTGGTGTTGGTGTTGGTAGTGTTGTTGGTAGTGTTGGTGTTGGTGTTGGTAGTGTTGGTGTTGGTAGTGTTAGTGTTGTTGGTGTTATTGGTAGTGTTGTTGGTGTTGGTAGTGTTGGTGTTGTGTTGTTGTTGTTGGTAGTGTTGGTGTTGAAGTTGTTGTTGTTGTTGTTGGTGTTGGTGTTGATGTTGTTGTTGTTGTTGTTGGTGTTGGTGTCGTTGGTAGTGTTGTTGTTGGTAGTGTTGGTGTTGTGTTGTTGTTGTTGGTAGTGTTGGTGTTGTTGGTAGTGTTGGTGTTGGTGTTGGTAGTGTCGGTGTTGGTAGTGTTGGTGCTGGTTTTGGTAGTGTTGTTGGTGTTGGTAGTGTTGTTGTTGTTGTTGTTGTTGTTGGTGTTGATGTTGTTGTTGGTGGTGTTGGTGTTGTTGGTAGTGTTGGTGTTGATGTTGTCGGTGTTGTTGGTGGTGTTGGTGTTGGTAGTGTTGTTGGTGTTGGTGTTGTTGGTAGTGTTGGTGTTGTTGTTGTACCTGGCAGTCGGGCATCTCCGGTGCTTAGGAAACCCATTGTTCCGACTCTGTAGTTCACCGTGACGATGATGACTCCGCCCCTGTCGGCCATCTCCTTCCCGTCGTACAGCGAGTCTCCGAGGATCGCCACGTCATTGGACGCCCCCAACAGAAAGGCTCCTCCAAACAGGTACACCATCACCGGGAGGTTGGTGGACACTGACAGAGACAGATGGAGGACAGATCACGTCGTTACAACAGTACACGCTATTATGACATGATCAAGCTTCACATGTATCACTTCCTGTTTGTTTATGTCACATGTATCACTTCCTGTTCTGGGTGTGTTACGTACATTTTCGTCCATGTGGAACAAAGATGTTCAGGTACAGACAGTCCTCGCTGCCCTGGGTTTTTGTCTGCAGCAGCGTCACCTGCAGGCAGCGATCCCGATATTCAGTCGCCTTCAGGATCCCTGGAAACAACAAACACAGCTAGGCTGGCAGTTTCCCCCTGCTTCCAGTGTTTATGCTAAGTTCAAATTTCTGAATTTATTCACGACAGTTTAATTTGAAACACGACATGTTTGAGTACACCTGAGGGGTATTGCACAAAACCAAGATAAGGGATTAAGCCGGGATATGTTGGTTATCCTGGCTGAATTTAGCCTCAAGTCGGTTGCATGAAAGCAGCTCAAACTTAACCCGGCCAAGTTACTATGGTGATTTATTCTCTGCAGCTAGCCTGCTCCAGACCAGGCTAACAGCCAGGCTAAGATTAATCCTGGTGATTCACCTGTATTTCCACCGTCAATCCTGTGAGGAATTAATGTGTTTTACAGCATGTCCATGGTTTTTCTAAGTATGTTGCATCATTTTAATTATAGAAATTAAAAAAATAATAAAATATTAAGTAAAATATTACATATATAGTCATTTCTCATTTCATTTAAATCTGTTGGCTGTTTGTAATTGCAACAGTCTTTTTGCATTGATTTAAGTGGTAGTATTATTACTCAGGCCAAGTGTTATATTGCTATGCTAATGAAGACTGCTTGTCAAATTGCTGTCAGGTTTCATAAATATGTGTTTCATTGCAGTAATTGAGATTTCAAAACACAGCTGATGAAGTTGCAAAGATGTTTTCAATGAAATCTGTATATATATATGTATATATATATATATATATATATATACATATATATATATATACATATATACATACACGTCTGTCCGTCCTGGGAGAGGGATCCCTCCTCTGTGGCTCTTCCTGAGGTTTCTTCCACTTTTTTCCCTGTTAAAAGGGTTTTTTGTGGGCAAGTTTTTCCTCACTCGAACCGAGGGTCTAAGGACAGAGGGTGTAAGGACAGAGGGTGTCACTCCCTGTACAGATTGTGAAGCCCTCCGAGGCAAAATGTATTTTGCGACTTTGGGCTATACAAATAAAATTTGATTGAAATTTGACTGATATACACACACACACACACACACACACACACACATATATATATTCACTCTGTTCTTGTCCTGTTTGGTGGCCGATCCAAACCAAACAGTGATGGAAGAGTCACTATATGATATATGTATTCTCTGTTAAATCATGCAGCAGGAATTTTAGGAATAAGATCAGGATAAATTCACCAGCACACCTAAAAAAATAAATAAAATAAAATAAAATAAAAGCTCTAAATGTAAATTCTTTTACTAAACCAAACTTGTAAATATTGAGTCTAAAAAAATGGGGGGAAAAATAAATAATATCCAGTATGTGTAAAGATTTAAATGAATGAGTGATTTGTGGTTATTATGACCTACATAAATTAATTCTGTGCATTTAATGACCTTAATAGATTACAACTTAACATTTCAGATGATCTGTGATGCTGACTGCTTTGTCAGCAGTTTAGAGACAAAGTGGCCTGGCTCAGTGCATGACTCCAGTTTGTTTGAAGGGTAGAAAGATAAAATACATAAAAACGTAACATGAGAAAAATAGATTAAATTACACACATTGTGGATAATTGTTTGCACTTAATCATTCTCTACAGAGTAACATGCACCTCTACTTGCCACTTTTTTTTTCTTTTTTTTAAAGATTATTTTTTTGGCCTTTTCAAGCTTTTATTTTTTGACAGAGACAGCTGAAGAGTGACAGGAATGTAGGGAGAGAGGGATGGGGATTGACATGCGGGAAAGAGCCACAGGTCGGATTCGAACGCTGGGCTTCCGCAGCAAGGACTGAGCCTTTGTACATGGGGTGGCTGCTCTACCAACTGAGCTAAACTTGCCACTTTACTTTAAAGTAAAGTGCACAACAGTTGATTAGTGGACTTGAAAAGTACTGTAACTCCTTTAATTGTAGCCTAATTATGACAGTTCCAGTGGAGCACTGTTTATTAAATGTACAGTTTTGGACTACGTACGCATTAAGCCGGTCCGCTATTGTCTGCCAGGCTTTCTCGCGTTCTTTAATTATGGCATTGGTATTGCCTTTTTTTCTTATGGTATCTTTCACCTCTTCATAGAACTCCATCAGGAGCTGTTGTTCAGCGGCCGTGAAGTATGAAGCGCGACTTTTATCCATGTTCCCATCAGTGATTCTGTGAGCGATCGCGAGGTCTATTTAAGTATGCCGTGAACACGCACTTATCGGCAAACGTGCAACCAATTAAGCCAGGATGCGCCGAGCAGGCTAGGTCAAGCCGGGCTTGCTCAGTTATCCTGGATTTCTTTATTCTAGTTTTGTGCAATACCCCTCTGTACAGCCAGATGAGACGTGTGTGTGTGTGTGTGTGTGTGTGTTCAGTTACCGCTCCATCCTGGATGGGGTTTTGGTTTTTCCCACTTTCCGGGGATGTCAGCGAAGGGGACTCCTTTAAAGACATCAACGGACCTGAACAGCCCCATCCGGTGACTCCGCCCCTCCACCTGCCCGCCCTCGGTCTGCACGACACCCAGCTACACACACACACACACACACACACACACACACACACACACACATTTCAGCAGGTTGAATTCTTCATTTATCAGGTCGTCCACTTCTCCATAAGTCCCCATGTTCAAATGTCCAACTTCACAGCAGAAATAAACATGTTTACAGCCTGGTACAAAAAACAGTTTAATGCAAATACTTCATGTACTTCATGTACAAATACTTCATGTTATGTACTCTTCATTTTTCACGTTCACACTCGAACCAGACGTGAATGTTTCTTCTGACGTTTAAAGACTACAAATTAAAAACATGTTGATGACATCACACTCACCTTCGCAGCCGAGGCGACACCAAACAGAACCACCAATAACAGCATCATCACCTGTCTGTCTACCTGTCCGACCTCCGGCTGCTATTTATACTGATGTGGAAACCTCTTATCTCCAGCAGCTCTGCTAAAGTTAAACTCAGCTTTAAAGGGGCAGTTCAACATTTGAGACAGAAAAACTTCAAAATATAAAAAATCTCCGAGTAATAAAAAACATAAATTCAGTTTAATCCAGAACGACTCGACGAGAACAAACTTTAAAGTTCAGTGTGTGAACGTCACTGTTTCTTTAACATGGAAGTTTTTATTATCAGACTGAGAAACAACACAGCTGCTGCTCAAACATACAGTTACATAACTCACACACACACACACACACACACACACACACACACAGTCAGTTCAGCTGATTCATCAGAGAATAAAACTGTATTGTAAAATTTTATTTTGAAACTTTGGACTTCCTGTGTGTGATGACAACATAAATAAAGTTTAGGAATAAAAACATCAACACTTTTTAATTTTAGAACTTTATTAACAATCATTGAAGTGATTGACAGCAGCTAACAAACTGAGTGGCACCTGAAGGACATCACAGACCTCCTGCTGGACCTCCTGCTGGACCCTCTGCTGGACCCCCTGCTGACCTCCTGCTGGACCCCTGCTGGACCCCTGCTGGACCCCCTGCTGACCTCCTGCTGGACCCCTGCTGGACCCCCTGCTGACCTCCTGCTGGACCCCTGCTGGACCCCCTGCTGACCTCCTGCTGGACCCCTGCTGGACCCCCTGCTGACCTCCTGCTGGACCCCCTGCTGACCTCCTGCTGGACCTCCTGCTGACCCCCTGCTGGACCCCCTGCTGGACCCCCTGCTGGACCCCCTGCTGGACCCCCTGCTGACCTCCTGCTGGACCCCCCTGCTGGACCCCCTGCTGGACCCCCTGCTGGACCCCCCCCTTCTGACCTCCTGCTGGACCTCCTGCTGGACCCCCCTGCTGACCTCCTACTGGACCTCCTACTGGACCTCCTGCTGACCCCTTGCTGGACCCCCTGCTGGACCCCCTGCTGACCTCCTGCTGGACCCCTGCTGGACCCCCTGCTGACCTCCTGCTGGACCCCCTGCTGACCTCCTGCTGGACCTCCTGCTGACCCCCTGCTGGACCCCCTGCTGGACCCCCTGCTGGACCCCCTGCTGACCTCCTGCTGGACCTCCTGCTGGACCCCCTGCTGACCTCCTACTGGACCTCCTACTGGACCTCCTGCTGACCCCTTGCTGGACCCCCTGCTGGACCCCCTGCTGACCTCCTGCTGGACCTCCTGCAGTTTTCCTACCGGGCGAACAGGTCAGCGGATGATGCCGTCAACATGAGACTGCACTACATCCTGCAACACCTCGACTCTGCAGGGACGTACACCAGGATCCTGTTTATGGACTTCAGTTCATCGTTCCAGACATCCTCCACACCAAGCTCACCCAGCTCACTGTGCCCTCCTCCACCTGTCAGTGGATTACTAACTTCCTGACTGACAGGAGGCAGCAGATGAGGCTGGGGAGCATCACATCCAGCAGCCGGACTATCAGCACTGGCGCCCCCCAGAGACGACTGCACCACAAGAGACCATCTGTTAAACTCCTGAAGTTTGCAGAAGACACAACGGTCATCGGCCTCATCCAGGACGGTGACGAGTCTGCATACAGACGGAGGTTGAACGGCTGGTCTGCTGGTGCGGTCAGAACAATCTGGAGCTGAACACGCTCAAACCTGTGGAGATGACAGTGGACTTTAGGAGGAGCCCCCCACCATGCCACCCACAACACCGTGTCTGCTGTTGAAACCTCCAGGTTTCTGGGCTCCACAATCTGCAGGACCTGAAGTGGGAGACCAACACAGACACTTCCTGCGCCAGCTCAGGAAGCTCCACCTGCTGAAGGAGCTGCTGACACAATTCTACTCTGCCATCATTCAGTCTGTTCTCTGCTCTTCCATCACTGTTTGGTTTGGATCCACCAAACAGGAAAAGAACAGACTGCAACGGACAGTCAGGACTGCAGAGAAAATGATCGGTGTCAGCCTGCCCTCCATCCAGGATTTCTACCTGTCCAGAGTCAGGAAACATCTCTGCAGACCATCACACCCTGGACACAACCTGTTTAAACCTGTCCCCTCTGGGAGGCGCTACAGAGCTCTGTACGCTGACACAACCAGACATAAGAACAATTTTTCCCTCAGGCTGTCTCTGTGATGAACAGCTAACACCGGACACAAAATGTCAGCAACATTACCTGTATAATCATTTATGTAAATATCATCACTACACTCATATATATTTATTACTTCACCCTGCACTTTGCTCCATCGCACCATTTCATTGCACATTCCCATTCCTATTTTATCCTTGTCTATACATACATTTATATATATATATATATACATATATATATATATATATTACAAAAACTATGTACATGTAAAAAGGTAAATATATATATATATATTTACCTTTTCAGCTTCCTAGTTTTTGTTTTTGTTATTGTTTATGTTTACCTGTTAAGTCCTCTGTTCTGTTTTTTAACTGTACCTGTGTCTATATATGTTTGATGTTTGTACTAAGAGAGCAAAGTGATATATAATAAAAATAATAATAATAAAACAATAATAATAATAAATAAAAAAAATAATAATAATAATAAATAATAAAAGGAGGAAATCTTCTCAGCTGTCACAATTTGGATCAAATCACGTGTTCTCGGCCTGAACTCGTTTTTCCCATCTTCTCCCCGCGCCCTGAACGCCTCGTGACGTTGATTGACAGCTGCAGGGTGTCGGGTTTCCCGCGGTGGGCGGGGCTTCGTGTTGCTCAACATGGCTGCGCCCTGCTTGGATCAACAGGTGTGAAGGTAACGGACGTCTCGCGCCTCAAACTTCGTTTTTAACGTTTTTTACTGAGCTCGGTTCAAACCGGAGGCTCGTTAACGAGCACCGGAGGTTACCGGACAGCTACGTGCGGGAAGATGACGCTGTCAGCTGTTAGCTGACGTGCTAAACTCCACAACACACACACACACACACACACACACACACACACACACACACAGACAGCTCAGCTGTTAGCATGTTAGCTTAGCCGCCCGCTGTAAAGTCACGGTGTGCTAACGATGCTAACTGTTAGCTTCGATCAGGTTTATCAGCTAAACTTGTCTATGACATCACGTGTCTCATTACATAACGGCAGTGACGTAACATAGGTTACATAACAGTACACAGAGCAGTGTAACCTCACAGAGTATTCAGTTGGTTCACTGCAGTAATACTCCGTTACAGACACAGTACTGTAGAACTGGACTGGGTCTGTCCTCTGCTGGACTCTTCAGGTCCACAGCAGACAGCAGAGGGAGCTCCTCCTCAGGTTCTGACCGTGTTCTGGTTCTGACGCGACCAGAGTCTCAAAACTGTCCTAAAAACAGCTGATAAACTGAGCTAACAGCAGCTATCAAACTCAGCTAACAAACTGAGCTAACAGCAGCTATCAAACTCAGCTAACAAACTGAGCTAACAGCAGCTATCAAACTGAGCTAACAGCAGCTATCAAACTCAGCTAACAAACTGAGCTAACAGCAGCTATCAAACTCAGCTAACAAACTGAGCTAACAGCAGCTATCAAACTCAGCTAACAAACTGAGCTAACAGCAGCTATCAAACTGAGCTAACAGCAGCTATCAAACTCAGCTAACAAACTGAGCTAACAGCAGCTATCAAACTGAGCTAACAGCAGCTATCAAACTCAGCTAACAAACTGAGCTAACAGCAGCTATCAAACTCAGCTAACAAACTCAGCTAATAGCAGCTATCAAACTGAGCTAACAGCAGCTATCAAACTCAGCTAACAAACTGAGCTAACAGCAGCTATCAAACTGAGCTAACAGCAGCTATCAAACTCAGCTAACAAACTGAGCTAACAGCAGCTATCAAATTGAGCTAACAGCAGCTATCAAACTCAGCTAACAAACTGAGCTAACAGCAGCTATCAAACTGAGCTAACAGCAGCTATCAAACTCAGCTAACAAACTCAGCTAATAGCAGCTAACAAACTGAGCTAACAGCAGCCTCAAACTCAGCTAACAAACTCAGCTAACAGCAGCTAACAAACACAGCTAACAACAGCTAACAAACTCAGCTAACAGCAGCCTCTAACTCAGCTAACAGCAGCTAACAAACTGAGCTAACAGCAGCCTCAAACTCAGCTAACAAACTCAGCTAACAACAGCTAACAACAGCTAACAAACTGAGCTAACAGCAGCTTCAAACTGAGCTAACATTAGCTAACAGCAGCTAACAAACTGAGCTAACAGCAGCCTCAAACTCAGCTAACAGACGCTAACAACAGCTAACAACAGCTAACAAACTCAGCTAACAGCAGCCTCAAACTCAGCTAACAGACGCTAACAGCAGCTAACAAACTGAGCTAACATTAGCTAACAGCAGCTACAGTTGTCAGTTTACAGGTGCATCATGGGACTTATAACTGTGTGTCTCAGGTGTTCATGATGTCCAGGGAGCAGGTGAGTATCGGTGAGCTCCTGCTCTCATTGGACAGTTCAGAGCTGCAGGAGGCGGAGCAAGTCCGAGCAGCAGTCAACCAGCAGCTGAGTACAGGTGAGTCCACCTGTCTGTCTCTGCCTGTCAAACTGCAATGCATCGTGGTCTCTGCAGTCCTCAGTCTGACCTGTAGTTCCTCCTGTCAGACAGAGGAGGCGCTGTCCTCTCCTCCCTGGTGGATCATTACCTCGACTCTTCGTCTCCTCAGGTGGTGCTGCTCCTGTCCTCCATCAGAGAGCCTCACCACAAGGTGACACATAAACATGTTATAAACACATAAACGTGTTATAAACACATTGTGATCATGTTATAAACATGTTATAAACACGTTGTAATCACGTTATAAACATGTTGTGAACACGTTCACTCCCACAGACTCTGCTGGAGAAGCTCAATGAGGTTCTGGGCCGACCTGGATCCAGACTGGCGGCTCTGACTCTGCTGGGTCACCTGATCAGGAAACAGCCTCCGTGGGTTCATCACATCAGCCGCTCGGCTCTGCTGTCGGCCCTGCTGCGCTGCCTCAAGGTACACACAGCTAACTGAGCTAACAGCAGCTAACAAACTGAGCTAACAGCAGCTAACAGACTGAGCTAACAGCAGCTAACAGACTGAGCTAACAGCAGCTAACAAACTGAGCTAACAGCAGCTAACAGACTGAGCTAACAGCAGCTAACAGACTGAGCTAACAGCAGCTAACAAACTGAGCTAACAGCAGCTAACAGACTGAGCTAACAGCAGCTAACAGACTGAGCTAACAGCAGCTACAGTTGGCAGCAGGTTATGGTAGAGGAGGTGCATCATGTGATGGCGTGTGTCTCTGCAGACGGACACGGACGTGGTCGTCCTCATCACTGGAGTCCTGGTCCTCATCACGCTGTTACCCATGATCCCTCAGGCCGGAAAGCAACACATCTACGACTTCTTCGACGTATTCGGACGCCTCGCCTCCTGGAGCTACAAGAACCCCGGTAACACACACACACGCACACACACACACTCACACACTCACACACACACACACACTCACGCACACACACACACACACACACACACACACACACACACACACTACTGTGTTCTGATTGGCTCGTATTGTCTCCTGCAGGTCATGTGCCCGTGGTTCACCTGGTCCACCTGCATGCAGGTGTGTACTCTCTGTTCCACCGTCTGTACGGGATGTTCCCCTGCAACTTCATCTCCTACCTGAGGCTGCACTACAGCATGAAGGAGAACCTGGACACCTTCCAGGAGGTCGTCAAGGTCAGTACAGACAGTACAGACCAGTACAGACCACCACAGACCACCACAGACCAGTACAGACCACCACAGACCACCACAGACCAGTACAGACCACCACAGACCAGTACAGACCACCACAGACCACCACAGACCACCACAGACCAGTACAGACCACCACAGACCACCACAGACCAGTACAGACCACCACAGACCACCACAGACCAGTACAGACCAGTTGTAGTGACTTGTTTTTGTTTTTTTGTCTGTTAGCCGATGTTGGAACATGTCAGGGTTCACCCAGAGCTCGTCACAGGGACTCAGGACTATGAACTGGACCCAACCAGGTGAGTACACAGGTAACACACACACACACACACACACACTCTCACTCACACACACACACACACACACACACACACACACACAGGTAACACACACACACACACACTCACAAACACACACAGGTAACACACACACACTCACACACACACACACACTCACACACACACACACAGGTAACACACACACACACACACACACAGGTAACACACACACACACACGCACACACACAGGTAACACACACACACACACAGGTAAGAAGAGGAAACAAGCTCTGATCCTTCAAAATAAAATACCTGTTCATAGTCTGTCTGTTTCTACCTTTTCCATCTGAGCTCTGCCCCCTTCAGACCATTAAAGGAGCTCACTTCCTGTGTGTCTCAGGTGGAGGTGTTATGAAGTCCATGACATCGTGATCGAGTGCTCCAGAGTGTCTCTGGATCCTCTGGACTCGTCCTGCGAGGACGACCTGTCCTCCATCAGAGACCCTCCCCCGTCCTCCCCCCTGCCTCACCTGAACCTCACCTCAGAGTCCGTCAGCAGCTCAGGTGAGTCCATCCGTCCTCGTACCTGACCAGGTACTGGACCTGAGGCGGGTTCACTGCAGTCATTCATACTCATGTTCTGTTTGACAGGAGGTTCATTCTGTCCTCCACCTGGACGTCTGACACTCAACAACTCTGACATACAGGTAAGAGCCGCCTACCTTCCTTCTTTCTTTCCTTCCTTCCTTCCTTCCTTTCTTCTTTCCTTCCTTCCTTCCTTCCCCTGCTCACTCTTTCTCTGTTCAGGCTGATGATGTCACATGGAGCCCCTCCTCACAGTGTGGTTTGTCGACACCCCCTCCTGAACCTGCTGCTACAGGCCCCGCCCATCCACTGAGCAGGACCACCTCCATCTCAGGTGACATTGTTAGACACCGTGAGACATTGTGAGACATTGTGAGACACCGTGAGACATTGTGAGACATTGTGAGACACCGTGAGACATTGTTAGACACCGTGAGACACTGTTAGACACCGTGAGACATTGTGAGACACCGTGAGACATTGTGAGACACCGTTAGACATTGTGAGACACCGTGAGACACTGTTAGACACCGTGAGACACTGTTAGACACCGTGAGACATTGTGAGACATTGTGAGACACCGTGAGACACTGTGAGACATTGTGAGACACTGTGAGACATTGTGAGACACTGTTAGACATTGTGAGACACTGTGAGACATTGTGAGACACTGTGAGACATTGTGAGACATTGTGAGACACTGTGAGACACTGTGAGACATTGTGAGACACCGTGAGACACTGTTAGACACTGTGAGACACCGTTAGACACCGTGAGACACCGTGAGACACCGTGAGACACCGTGAGACACTGTTAGACATTGTGAGACACTGTGAGACACTGTGAGACATTGTGAGACACTGTGAGACACTGTTAGACACTGTGAGACATTGTTAGACATTATTAGACACCGTGAGACATTGTGAGACACTGTTAGACACCGTGAGACATTGTGAGACACCGTGAGACATTGTGAGACACTGTTAGACACCGTGAGACACTGTTAGACACCGTGAGACATTGTGAGACACCGTGAGACATTGTGAGACACTGTTAGACATTGTGAGACACTGTGAGACACTGTTAGGCACTGTGAGACATTGTTAGACATTATTAGACACCGTGAGACATTGTGAGACACTGTGAGACACTGTGAGACACCGTGAGACACGGGAACCGTTAAAAATTTTGAGAAATTGTGAGAATTGTGAGACACCGTGAGACACTGTTAGACATTGTGAGACATTGTGAGACATTGTGAGACACCGTGAGACATTGTGAGACACTGTGAGACACTGTGAGACACCGTGAGACACCGTTAGACATTGTGAGACATTGTGAGACATTGTGAGACACTGTGAGACATTGTGAGACACTGTTAGACATTGTGAGACACTGTGAGACACTGTGAGACATTGTGAGACACTGTGAGACACTGTGAGACATTGTGAGACACTGTGAGACACTGTGAGACATTGTGAGACACTGTGAGACACTGTTAACTTCATGATCCTGGTTAAAAAGTGTCCCAAACCTCGGTTGGTGTCCTCCAGGTGTGAGATGTCCCTCATCAGCCACCGTCCTTGTGACACTGACAGAAGACATCCAAGATGGCAGTCTGACTGCTGACCAGGTGAGGTCAGGACTGCAGGTAGACCCTCAGCTCCGCCCCTCACAGGAATGCTTTTATTATGAAGGAGTGTCTGTGTCGTCCTCACAGGTGAAGACATTCACGGGGTCAACCTTTCAGCCAATCACAGACAAGGAGAGTGGAGGCCAGAGTGATGTCATCATCAACAACAACAACAGTGAAGGTCAGCTGATCAGACTTTTCAAAATAAAAGTGTTTCCTGTGGTTGAAACAGGAGCGACCTGAACTTCCTTTTTGTCCCTGCAGAGGTCACATCCCAGCAGCCTTCCTCCTCCTCCGTCCTCCTCACCTCCACCCCCGGCCGTCATGGCGCCTCCGCAGGTCCGGCCCTCCACCCTCCTCCCTGCTCCATCTCGCTCTGCTTCACCCCCCCTCGCCCCTCCACAGAGGAGGGAGGCCCCGCCCCTTCGTATGACGCCCTGTTTGAGCTCGCTCTGCCACGAGCCGCCGCGCTCTTCATCGGGAAGAAAACGCAGGTGAGCTGAGCCGGACCGGACCGAACCGGACCAGGCTAAAGGAGGGAGGGGGACATTCGAATTCCTGTTCATCTCCCACAAAGCATTATGGGAACTGTAGTCCTTCTAACTTTAAATATTGTTTTGTTTACCGTTTCTGTAGGAGGTGATGGAGAGTGCAGGAGGAGGAGGAGGAGGAGGAGGAGAGGGGGAGGACAGGGAGGAGGAGCAGACCTCTATCTCTCCTCTGGAGGTTTTGGATCAGCTGATCGTTCATGGACACAACGCCCACGAAGGCCTCAGCAGGAGGTGAGTCTGTTACCATGGAGATACTAAACAGCAGCACCTGACTGACTTCATGACTGTTCTGACAGGTGTGTGTGTGTGTGTGTGTGTGTGTGTGTGTGTGTGTGTGTGTGTTGCAGGCTGTCAGCTGTGAATAAGTCTGTGGATCGGAGTCATTTTGGAGGTAAACAGCAGAGCATGAAAACCAAAGGTACCTGAACCTAACACTGACCAACACACTCACCTCATTAACATAATTAATTCATGTTTGAATCTGACAGAAGGTGGCGCTGTGACTCACCTGTTCAGCATGTTTGCTAACTGATCGACTGCTAACCAGCTCACCTGACTAACAGCACCATAAAGACTGTCTAAAACCTGGACGTAGTCTCTGAGACGTCCCCCACAGACTGTCTAAAACCTGGACGTAGTCTCTGAGACGTCCCCACAGACTGTCTAAAACCTGGACGTAGTCTCTGAGACGTCCCAGCAGACTGTCTAAAACCTGGACGTAGTCTCCGTGACGTCCCCGCAGACTGTCTAAAACCTGGACGTAGTCTCCGTGACGTCCCCGCAGACTGTCTAAAACCTGGACGTAGTCTCCGTGACGTCCCCGCAGACTGTCTAAAACCTGGACGTAGTCTCCGTGACGTCCCCGCGGACTGTCTAAAACCTGGACGTAGTCTCCGTGACATCCCCGCAGACTGTCTAAAACCTGGACGTAGTCTCCGTGACGTCCCCACAGACTGTCTAAAACCTGGACGTAGTCTCCGTGACAGACAAATGATACCACAGGTGTGACAGGTGT